>MU224538.1:5776041-5803939 GCA_018584345.1 Thuja plicata | reverse complement strand
ATGTGTAGGAATCCTCTTAAGGAGGAATATCTAAATTTCCTTATTAAAGGAATTACAAATATAAGACATGACCTTGGTATATCTTTTAATTACATACATACCAAGGAAAGATTAATTCTAACAAGATTTCTAATTTGTTAGTGTTCACTAAGGGACAATATGCACAGAAGAAAGATCAAGAGTCTAAAGGGCAGAGTAGTAATGCTTCATCTAGTCCCAAGTTTATCCTATCAAAAAGCACAAATTCCAGTTAGGAAAAGGGATAAACAAATGCTCCCAAGGTTTTTTCCATAGAGTTACCTTCTAACTCCATTTTAATGATATTAATAGTTCTTTTGATATTGTTGAATCTTGAAAAAATACCAAAACTCAAGTATCTCAGGCTAAATACCTTATACTCAACCCTTCTGAATTAGATAGGATTGTTATATTTATTAAACAAAATCCATTATCTTCTCCTCTCAATGATCAAGTGTTGGATAAAGTTCCCTTTTTCCATTGATGACCAAAATTGTTCAAATTCCTATTCAATGTCTTGTGATTCTGATAATCCATTTGAAATATGAAAACCATTCTTTGTATCCCTATATATAAATGGGTATAGGTTTATTAATTGTGATAGACTTGAGATCTTATGATAATTTCATGCATGCCCAAGTAGCCATAGCGTTTGGTTTGACAATCACCTCTTCTCATGGGAGATGTTATTCTATAAATTCCACCCAAGTACCCATCCTAGGCAAAAATATAGATGCACAACTTTCCCTAGACTTACATCCCAAGAAGAGATTGAAACTTGCAATCTTGGTGGCTGACATTCCTACAATATATGAAATGTTACTAAGAGTTTTTGTAAAGATCAAATGGATGAGATTCAAATGGATTGGTATTATGCCACAATACCTATATATGGGTAGAAGGTTCACCTAGAACTAGATCCCAAATAAAATTTCACACTATATAAATCTGGTGATCCAAGATCAGTGATATTATATGTAGAAATCGACACTGATACTTACATGTTTACTGCTAGTATTGAAGAAGATATTGACATGGTCAATCCTATGTTGTCTAATGAATTATGGAATTTAAATCTCTATGGAAGTTTTTCCTCTTTTAGGTTTGGTACTAGTATAGTTATTATCTCTCTAGATGGTTATAACATTCCTTTAGCCTATAGATAAACTAAAATTTGAAAACACAAATAATACGACAGAATATGAATTTTTTCTTATGGGATTGGAAACTCCCAAGGAGAAAGGGATTAAACAATTAAGATTCAAGGGAGATGCAAAAAATTTATTCAAACAAGTGAGGAATACATACACTAGTAAGAATGAGAGATTGAGACATTATAGAAAGGGGTGTGGGATTGTATTTAAGATTTTGAATCTTTTAGAATTGAAGCTGTACCAAGAGATCAAAATAGTAGGGTTGATTCTCTAGCCATCTTAGAATCCCTTCTCTTGCCACATCCTAACTTTAAAGATAAAATATAGAACGTTGAAGTAGTTTATAGGCTCAATGTAACTTATAATATGAATCATTGGCAAATTTTCAGTGATGATAGAAAGATTAAATACTTTCATTAAAAAAACATGTTTTCTAATATGTTCTTTGAAGGAAGTATTAAAGAAAGCAATGACATCGTAGAGGGGAAAATTTATTCTCAAGATGACAAGAAAACTAAGATAATTCAACTTAAGGGACATAAAATTCCTAAAGATTTGGTCTCCCTCAGAGAGTATTTTTAATAGACATGACTGGTATATCAAAAAAAGACTGAGAATTCACTGAGAATATCTACAAAATATGAGCAAGTTGACATAGGAATCATGGAAGATCCTAAACTTGTCTATGTAGGTAAATTTTATTGTCCTAGAGAAAAGGAACATTTGACCACCTTATTAACTATCTTAAAAGATTTCTTTGCATGGTGCTATGTGGATTTGAAGAAATTCAAGAATGGATAAATACAACATTGTATCCCACTTAATCCTTGTGCAACCCCATTTAGGTAGAACCATATGACATATAATCCAAGGGTTATTGAAGATATCTTCAAAGAAATTAATAAAATGCTCTAAGAAATAAGTATTTACCCAATCCATTGTTAGGAACAAGGAAACACACACAACTAAGAGGGGGGATGAATCAGTCGTGTCCAAAAACTCAAAACCTTAATCAAATTTTAACATTTTAATCTCAGATCTGAATGAAGAACATTAAAGGGAGATCTCGACACATAAATTAACACATAACACCAAGATTTTTGATGTGGAAACCCAGTTAGGGAAAAACATAGTGGGAATCAAATCCACAAGATGATGTATTATGTTAAAAGAACTATACCATGTTAGGAGTATTACAAGGGGAATGTGCATTCATTCAAGCGCTTTGCGTAGAGATCACTTCTCAAATACAACATGGGAAATAACCCAAAGGAAGGCTCACCTCCTTACAAAAATTTCTGATTACAATTCATAATGGATAACAATCCACAACTCATGAACTAACTAATAGCATCTCTGATATGCCAATACAGTTCCAATGAATTACATAAAATCTCTACCTCAATTGCAGATTCCACTCATACCTCTTCCCATACACTATCCTCTTCCTTCACACACTCTCATCCCATCCAAAATGAGATATTACATCATTAAATTTATATAGTTCATAAACTTATTCCTTTGAGGTCGTCCAAGGACCTAAATTACAAATATTTAATCAAATACAACACAAATAACAATGTGATCAAAAACATGTCGGTAAAGACATAGTAAGGATCAAAATATTCATCTTTGAACATGCTCTAGCTCTATAAATCACGCCACGATCTATCACAAGACACTAAACCACCATGTCGATCAAGAACAATAAGAATACCAACATGCTACAAGAGAATCACAAAATCTGATCACATAACTCAATGTGATCTAGCAACACAAATATGACATGATCTAGAAACATCAGAAAAAAATGTGAAATGCCACAAAATAAGCAAAAAAAACTCAATCTCAGAATTCATTATTATCTTTGCATTGTTAAACCATAACGTCAATCAATAACCTCTCTCACTTAATAAAAATAGCTTTTCAGCATCCAAATCATGAACCACTTGAGCTGAGAACACACATCCATGTCCTAAACTCACCACCAAGTTAGTAACCATAAATATACCATAAGAAAACCACACCAATCCAAATACTAAAATACTATCTCTTCCTAAATATCCAAAATACCAGTCTATGATCAATCATTCATAACTCACTCAAATCACCGTACAAACCTCTATGAATTGAAATGTGTTAACTAAAAACATCCCTAAAACCATCTGTATGTTTGCAATATGTGATCTTCAATACAATATTCATACCAAATTAATCTTCTCACTAAACATACCAGGAACATTATCACCAACAGTAATAATATGTTGACATCAATAACAAAACATTAATGTCAAAATATATATGCATGATATTATGAAAATATCCAACAATCTCCCCCTTTAGCATTGATGGAAACATATGATTTAAAAAACCTCCTTCTCGAGCATTAACGATATCTCTGAACCTGAAAAGGGAGTATTTGGCATTCAACTTCCTGATCCCCTTGTGGACCATACAATATCCATAATGGTGCTTACCCTGGTAGGAAAATTTACTAGGTCAAGGCCTAATATGGATATGGTCAGGCATTCTAAAAAAAAGGAAATGGAACCTTAAGGGGCAAGTAGACATTGCGGCTTTTTCAAAAGGTTTTTTCTCTTTCATCTTTTCCAGTATGGAAGATCTTTCAAGAGTGCTTTGTGGGGGACCCTGGATGTTTGACAAATCGTCGTTGGATCTTCAAAAATGTGCGACCAACTTGGACCTGAACACTGACACGTTTGAAACAACCCCTATTTGGGTTTGTTTCCCAGGCCTTCCCCTAAAATATTGGCATGAGGACATATTTGCGGGCCTGGTAGGTTCTTTTGGAGAACTCTTATCCATAGACCAATGATAGCTACAAAATCCAAAGTTGTTTATGCTAGAATCTATGTCAATATCCACCAGAAGGTAGATTTTCCTAAATTTATCTTGATAATGTCAAAGCTAGGCAAGTATATATAGCCTATGGAATATGAATCTATCCCCTTCACTTTTTTTACTTGTAAAAAAGTGGGACACTGGGCAAAACAATGTCTGAAGAAACCACAGAAGGAGAAGGGAAATCAAGTAAAGAAGCGCTAGCCTAGAAAAGAATGGAAGGAAAAAACTAGCACTGTGTCTCCACACCCTAAGGACTCTGAGTCAAATCATTAGGAAGAGAATAAGGCAAATAAGGGTAGCATTGAAAAACCAGCAGAGATTAGGAAAGAAACTAACCTTTTGGTAGAAAACAAGGAGGAAAAGAGTAATAAGAAACCAGAGGAGGTTAGGGAGGTTTTCGAGACCCTGTGTATTCTGGATCGAACATAGAAAGAAAATTTTATGTCAGCCTAGCCCTCCACTTTTCCCAACCTAGGATCAAAGTGGAGGATCTCTTAAGAGTCCAAAAAGGGTAAGTTTAGGGAATATGGATAGCTTTGAGTTCCCTCAGTTCCTCAGTATGGTGAAATATTTCACTCCTTTAGTCCCAAAATCTAGTGACCACACCTCTAACAGAAGAAACACTGAAAGAAGTGATGATGAAAATATATCACCTCTTGCGGACCTATGGAGAGAAGGAAGTCTGGAGAACTACATAATCTCTGGGAAAATATAAGAACCCTGGATTGAGGTTAATGGTAAATTTTTTTGTAAAAGTTCTACAAAAAAAGGTGGAGGATCGAATCAAACTAAAACCCATGGATTAATAAAGAAAAATGATAGTCTCACTCAAGGAGGAGTTTAGACAAGAAGATAAAAAAAGAAGATGCGGGAACACCCAAAGGTGATAAGAGAGGAAGAAAACCTCTCAAAAATACTCATGAGCAAGAAGCTAAATAGAATATAGCGGATGGTCGACAACTAACCATCCACAAAATATGCTCCCCAACTTTATAAATAAAGATAATATCCTAGAATATAAGAGGTCTGAATAGCCCTCATAAATAGGACGTCCTAAGAAACTCGATTATGGATAGTAAATTGAATATCTTACTTATCCAAGAAACTAAAATGCTTAGAGAAAAATTGGAAAAAATCCAAACTTTTAAGATTGGGGGAAGTATAGGTTGTGACTCTGATGATGCCTCAGGTGGGGTGGTCATTTTCTAGAATAAAAAAACCATCGGTTGCACCCTTTTGAAGAGTGAGAAGAATATCATTCTGGCCAAAGTAACTCATTTAAAAGATAACTTCACTTGGAACTTGATAAATATTTATGCTTCTAATACCAGAAATAGTAAACATAAATTTTGGTGAAATTTGAAAGAGATTCGTAAGAATCAGAAGGAAGAAAGATGGATGGTTATGGAAGATTTCCACACTCCCCTTAAAGATGATGAAAAAATGGGAGGTATCCCCTCCCATATGGATAGTAGAATGGACCTTATGGATTACATTAATGATGAAGCTTTTTTGGATATGGAGCTAGAAGGAATCACCTATATGTGGTCCAATAGAAGAATTGGCAATGACCTTATCCAGGTTAAACTGGATAGGTCTCTCTTATCTCATGACTGGATATCAAGGTATTCTTGCTCCCTGTCTTCTTTTTTAAGTATAAGATCTAAGCATTTTCCTATCTCCTTAAATGCTAATTTGATTAATGGTAAGAAAAATATTCCTTTTTGGTTTGAAAAAATGTGGACTGCTCATCCCAACCTAAAAGATAATAAAGAAAACTAGTGGAACTATACACTGGATGGGGGAGCTATGTATAGAGCTACTAAAAAACTGAATATTATTAAAGGAAAAGTCAAAAATTGGAATAAGGAGGTGTTTGGTGACATCTTTCTTTCAAAAGGAAGAATGAAGCTATAAATAAAGGAAATTCAAGAGAAAATTCAAAATGAAGGTCTCTCAGAGGAACTTAAAATAAATGAGAACACTATACTGGAAGATTTTCATAATATCATATCTAAGGAGGAGTATTTCTAGAGACCAAGATCCAAAGATGTGTGGTTAAAGGCAGGGGACAAAAACACAAGATTCTTTCATATGACTGTAATGAAGCATAAAGCAATCAATAGGATATCTAACCTATCTACTAATGGGATCACCCTTAGGAAAGAGGAAGATATTAGAAAATAGAAGCTTGATTACTTTTCTTCTCTTCTAACCAAAGAAGATAATTTGGTTTTATTAGACCAGGAAGATATTATATCTGATATCCCTTAGTTGGTTGATGATAGAACTAACAAACTTCTTTAGGTGATCCCCTTGGATAAGGAGATAAAAACTGTGGTGTTTTCTTTTGAACGGGAGAAGTCACTTGGTCATGATAGTTTTCCCATGTTCTTCTTCCAGCAATTCTGGAAAATTTTGGGGAAGGATGTAATGACAACGGTTAAAGAGTTCTTTGCTACAAAAATTCTTCTTAGGGAAATCAATGCTACATTTCTTGTGTTGATCCCTAAATATCCTGGAGCCAATACATTTGACGCCATTAGACCTATTAGTCTCTGTAATTCCCTTTATAAGATCATTTCTAAAGTGCTAACTTCAATATTGTTGTCTATATTACCTTCGATCATCTCTCCTCAGCAGAATGGTTTTGTCCCAGGGAGACAAATCTTGGATTCCATCATTGTTGCCCATGAAAATATTCACTCTTTGGAAGCATAAAAAAACAAGGTTTTTTGATGAAGATGGATCTGTCCAAAGTGTATGACAGGGTGGATTGGCAGTTTTACAGAAAGTCCTCCAGTCTTTCAGTTTCGACATCGGGGTCATTAAACTCATTATGCAACTAATTAATACTATTTCTTCTTCTATCATTGTTAATGGAGGATCTTCCAAGTTTTTAAAACCTTCTAGAGGCCTCAGACAAGGTGACCTAATTTCACGCATTCTATTTTCTATCCTTATAGAATGTTTAGGAAGGTACATTAATAAACTTGTGGGAGAAGGTTGTATTACTAGACTCCATCCTTCTTCTGCTAGAAATATCTTATCCCATGAGAAATTTGTAGATGATACTCTCATTATGGGGGAAGCAACTGTCAAAGAAGATATAAATATGAAGAGAGCTCTCACCTCTTATACCTCTGCATCTAGCCAACTCATTAACTGGTCTAAAAGCTCTATTTTTTTCATCAATACCCCTGAAGAAAGACAAAAATTATCTTAGGGTGCAATACTGGTACACTTCCTTATTCTTACCTGGGATTACCTCTATGTAAAACATCCAGATAGCTCTGGAATTCAATCATTGATATATTCAACAATAAGCTTGCTGGGTGGGAAGGGGCTCTCTTAAGTAATTCAGGGAAAGTTCAGCTCCTCAAATCAACTATTCAAAATCTCCCAGTTTATGTGCTGAGCCTTTTCAAGATCCCTCAAAGATTTTCTATGATTATTGAAAGGATCCATAAAAGATTCCTATGGTGTGGAGTGGAAGAAAAGAAAAGATTTAGTCTAGTGGCTTGGGAAAATGTATGCAAACCCAAATGTTGTGGAGGGCTTGGATTGAGATCAATAAAAAATGTTAACAAAGCTCTTCTGGCTACAAAACTATGGAGAATCTATGGGAATCAAAATGAATGGAGTGGGATTATTAGAAAAAATATATCTTTAACTACAATAATCCGTAGGATTTCATCATTGACGGTGAAAATCTCAATGGCTCTAACATATGGAGTATAATCTCTTCTAAAGATCTCATTATTAAGGGCCATAGATGGAAGCTGGGGGATGGTAGTAGAATTGACTTCTAGGAAGACTGCTGGATCCAAAAGGACCCTTTATCTAGAAACCAAGATTGGAAACAAGCTATTGATCGATGTAAAGAAACTATTGGGGTAAAAGTGAAAGATTACTTGCAAGGAAACAAATGGAGGAATCTTGGAGATATAGATAGAAGACTCATATCCCTCCAACATGTTCTACAAAGATGGTTTATTCAGAATAACCACCAGGATAAAACCATTTGGGCCCCTAAGCCTGATGGTAATTATACTACGGTTTCGGCTTGTGATCTTATTTCTATAAGGGAGGATAGACCTTTGTGTTTGCAAGTTTGGTATAAGTTTCTAATTCCCAAAATCAACCTCTTTTTTTGGATCTTAGCTCAGAATAAACCTCTAACCCTTGATAATATCAGTAAAAGGGGTTTTAATCTCCTGAATAAATGATTTCTATGTATGGAAGAGGCTGAATCCTATTATCATATTATGATGCATTACTCCTTTACCTTTAGGGTTTGGGAACTAATCCTTAAAAAAATGGAATCTCCACTAGTTTTTCCCTCTTCTTTGGCAGGATTTTTTCAAGCAATGGCGCTATTGTCTATCAGTCAACTTGGCTAAAGAATTATGGAAGCTTCTTCTTCCTCATTTATGTTGGCACATCTAGAAGGAAAGAAATAATAGAGTGTCCAGGGAAAAGTACTCTAAACCCGAAGTGGTTAGCAATCTTATTTGTAGAGGGCTGGAGGAAAACTTCAATTATCTTATCAACAACAACACTATCAAGGATTCCTTTCAAATATCCCAGGAGAACATAAGAAAGTGGCACTTTTGTACTCCAGTCTACAACTCTATTCATTGGAGAATATTTGCAACTTGGACTTCCCCTCCTTTTGACTAGGTTAAAGCTAATTTTGATGATGCGGATAAGGGCAACCTGAGAGCAGTAGGTGGAGGTGGAATAATCAAAGATTGGATGGGAATTTGCGTTGGTGTGGTCATAGTCCCTTTGGGAGTGTAATCCAATCATAGAGCTGAAGCAATGGCTGCACTCAACACTATGATGCTTGTAGAAGAGCTGGGATGTAAAAAAATTTGGCTGGAAAAATTCTCTTAATATTATCAATAACATAAAAGGCATAAGAAAATATTCTTGGTCTATCGAACACATTATTGATAAAATAAATCATATTGCTTCAAAATTTTAATCCTTCTATGTTTCCCACAAATTATGTGAAACTAATCATGCTACAGATGGTCTAGATAACCTTGGGGTTAGAAGTGATGTCAGTCGTAAGTGGCTTGGATCAACTAAGATTAATTATGAGATTGAATCAATTATTAATCATGAGAGAATCAATCAAAAGGAGGGATTTATTAGTAGTAATAATCACAACACATGAATTAAATTTTAATTTGTGTACTTTCAAGAAAAGAGCCAAGTGGTGATTAACAACATTCATTAATATTTGGTGTCACATGCTTTTTGGGTCATAAAAATTGAGAAGTTGTAGAAATTAAACTATTTAAAGCCTTTTGAGCGCAGTCTGAGAAATTTGGAGAGAAACAAAATTGAGAAAAAGTTGATGATAACCTGTGAGCATAGCACTATGAAGGAGGAAGCTAAGATGGGTGGTGATCTAAAGAGGGAGGAACCAGGGGAATGTAAGTGGATCCATGAAAAAGAAGTTTGGAGAAAACTGAAGAAGGGTAAAGTGGAAGGTGAACTTAGCAGGGAAGTCCTTCACTCTGACTCTTGACCTTCTGGCTAAGATAATGGGGCTCCCTTTTGAGGGAATTCACTTCTCTAAAGACAAGAAGGTGGGAAACAAGGTGTATAAAGATTTCCCAAAGACTAACAAGGAGAGAGTAATGCTGGTGAAAGGTAATGTTGATTATGTGAACTTGGCTAATGTCAAATGCATTTGGGCATTTTTCCTTAGGTCTATTATGGAATACTTCACCCTAGATGGTAGGTATTCCAGGGTTGACAATTATCATTTTGTGCTGGTGAATCATTTCAGACACAATAGTAGGGTTTCATTTCTATTCCATCTCCTTATTTCTCTTAATTAGAGTATTGTGGATCATAAAGTCAGGGCTACCCCTATTGTGCATGAGGGGCTCATTATACTCATTGTAGAGTATTCCAAAGATCACATCTCAGAGCTGACTCTTAAACATATTTCTAACACTAAAAGAAAGAGCTCTGAAACTTCTTTCAGGAAGAAAGCCAACACTGCTTTGAGTAAAAAGTCCCGAAAGGTGAGCACTGTAAAAATTGATACCAAGCTATCTATTTTTGATGAGGTTGAAGGTATGAAGTTAGAGGATGACCTGGAATATATTTCCTCTGAGGAAGAAGAGATGGAAAAAGGGGAGCTGAGTAACAGAGAAATTTCCCATTCTATTACTCCCAATAATCTAGGACCTAATAAAGGTACACAAGAAGAAAATATCCCATATGCTAAGGCTATGAATGATTCTGGAAAGGAAATCCCTGAGGAGGTTACCAATAAAATCAATAACATAATTGAAGTTTACATTGATAATACTCAAAAGGATGTTGGCGATGATCCTGATGATAAGGAGATTGAAGCAGACAAATTGGATAATACTGTGAAGGAGTATGCTGAAGACTCTGAGGAAATGGAAGCTAAAAATGGAAAAAATTGTCAATAATTTCGAGGAGGAGATTATCACTGATAATCTGGGGTGTAAGGATGAAGAAAACCAAGTTGACAATAATAATATTGACTTAGATAAGGAAGACTACAATGATAATGTAGACTGCAATATTAATCCTACTCCTCCTGAGAGTCGTAAGGGAGAGATTAATGAGATGGGAAAGAAAATGGAGAATCAGAGAAGCATAAAGGAAGATCTGTGGGACCCGGATTTCAAGGTCAAAAGAGTTACTAACATTAGTGTGCTACAAGCTGCAAGAAATAAAGCCATGTATGGCTACAATATTGATAAATGGGTTCAAGAAGATATCCAGGAAATTCATACTAGGCTCAAATCTTTGGAGGCTAGGAATGCTCTACTGGAGGAGACCATTGTCAAAATGCGGAATGGTGCTGAGGAGTATCAGAAAGGAAAGAATATTTTTGAGAAGGTAACTGATAATTTAACCAAGTTGGAAGATATTATTTCTAATGCTACTGACAATACTCTAAAACTGATCAAAGAGAAAGTGAACAACAGTGATAGAATGATGAAGAAGCTAATCACAATGAATAATGTGGGTATGAAAACTACAATTGATCATCTAAAATCCCTATGTGCTCTGCTGGAAGGGAACAACTATGCCAAAGCTAATTATGATAAAGATGGGAAACAAGATATCTAGCTGTCAGGCCCTGGCTCCAGAACAAGATCGAGTACCTAAAAGAAAATTGCTTCCCAAGCCAAAGATATCACCAATCTGAAAGAGTTAATTCAAAATATTCAGAACCATATGGTGGAGGCCAAAGTGTTTGTTAAAATGCTGGACTAATTTTTATGCTGGTAGGTATTTTTGCGCCCATATTGCTGGATGTTTCTCTATTTTGGGTGTCACTTTTTTTATTATGCTCTTCACTGTGCAATTTGGGGTTTAGCCCTTTTTGGTTTATGTCAGCTATTTTGATAGAGTGTTTTCGTTTGGTGCTTGAAATATCTATCTTTCTTTTGCTTTTTTAAAGGGTTTCAGGGCCCCTTCAAAACCTGTAGTTACCGTGATAAAAAAAATATGATTTAAAAAATGATCAATGCACAAAGAAACCATATCAACAATAATACCAAAAATATCCACAATATTATCTTTCAGAGTCTCTCTAAAAAATATTCTCTAAAAAAGAACAATCTTTCCATTCTTAGTCTCATAATTATTTTTTGCATGCCTATCTCCCCCCTTTAGCATCAATGAAAAAGGTTGAATATCAACTGATCAACATACCTCACAAGACTAACTGCCCCCCTGAGTAGTATCCACCTAAACATCAATCCATACAAAAAATAATCTATGTAAGTACATTAGAATGATGCAAATGAATTAATATATAGCTCTGATCACGAGGGGTTATCACCCCAAGCTTACCTCAAAGATACTCAAAAGTATCCTTTGGCAAGGGCTTCATGAAGATATATACAATCTTCTCTTTAGTAGATACATATTCCAATATGAATCCTTTTTCACTAACCTTATCTCTCAAGAAATGATACTTTATAGATATATGATTTGTCTTTGAATGTAACACAAGAGTATTTGAAATATTGATAGTACTTGAGTTGTCACAATATATAGCAATAAGATCATCAATACTTACTCTGATATCTTTCAACATTTTCTTCATCCATATCACTTGTGTATAGTTAACAATAACAACAAAAACATACTCAACCTCAATAATAGACTGTGATATATAATTTTACTTTTTACTTAACCATGAAACTAACCTCTTACCTAAGAAGAATGTTCCTCCACTTGTACTCTTTCTGTCATCAACATTACCTACCCAATCCAAATTAATAAAAGCACCTAATGTAAAATCATGTTCCTTACCATACCAAAAACCATAGTCAACTGTTCCTTTCAAGTATTTGAATATTTTTTTTCACTGCCAGAATATGAGATTATTTAGGATCTACTTGAAATCTAACAACAATTCAAACTGGATTCATAATGTTAGGTCAGGTCTTTGTCAAGTACAATAATCCACTGATCATAGATCTGTATCTGGTTTGATTTGTCTTATGTGAATCATCATCCTTAGTCAATTTTCTTTTGGTAACCACAAGAGTACAAACTGGTTTTGTATCTTCCATACCAAACTTCTTCAAAGATTCTTTCACATACTTGGACTGTGATACGAAAATACCTTTTTTTTATTGTGTAATTTGTAGACCAAGAAAGAATTTCAACTCACCTATCATGGAAATCTCATCATCAAATTCCTTACTCAACTTGTCATTACCACAAAAATGATAGCATCTACAAATACTTCAATAATTAAAATGTTATCATGATCAAATTTTAAGTACAAATTACTGTCAGTAGTACCTTTATTGAATCCAAGCTTTAAAATATATTTATCCAATCTTGCATACCTGGCTCTAGGGTCTTGTTTCAATCCATACAATTCTTTTTTCAATTAGAAAACCATTCCATTTTGATCAGTAAAAGTAAATCCATCAAGATGCTCAACATAAACTCCCTCTTCCAACTTTCCAGTTAGAAATACAAATTTAACATCTATCTAATATACCTTAAAATTTTTGTAAGTAGTATATGCAAGAAACATTCTAATAGCTTCAATTCTAGCAACATGAAAAAAGGTCTCCTCAAATTCAATACCTTCCATCTGTGAGTATCCCTTATAAACAAGTATGACTTTAATCTGAACCACTTCACCATCTTCATTCAATTTTTTTATGAATACCCATTTAGTGTCGATCACATTCTTATCCTTAGGTCTAGGAAGAAAAATCTATGTCTTTTTCTTTTCAATTGTTCCAATTATTCTTCCATAGCTTTAACCCAACTTTCATATTTATATGCTTCATCAACATCCTTAGGTTCAACCTTAGAAATCAAACAAATTTCATTTCTATCCATTCTTCTTGTAGTCTGAACACCTTGATTTCTATCTCCAATAATCTAATTTTCAGATTGATTTAAACTTACATACCTTGGAGTCTTTGGATTTGAATTTGTATATGATTTTTGTGTCTCCACATCTTCCTCATTTGCACCTTCTTCATCCTGATTATTTGAACCATTCTAATTCATATAATGATTTTGTACATGTATTTACCGATCATCTTCCCCACCATCTGATTCATATCTGAAGGGTCTAGCTTGTTTCTAATAGCTTTCATCCAGTTTAACATTATCACTTTCAATTATCTTCCTCAACCTATTATTGTAACACTTGTATGATTTTTTCTTGATAGAATAACGAAGAAATATCCCTTCATCATATCTAGGATCAAATTTCCCTAAATCTTCTTATCTTTTGATGTAACATTTTCTTCCAAAGATTCTAAAATATTTCACTATAGGAGCATGTCCATACCATATCTCACAAGGGGTCTTACCAATACCTTTCTTTATTCAAACTCAGTTTAATGTATAGACTACATTACTAACTAGTTCTCTTTAATAAATTTGAGGTACATTTCCTTCAATCATCATTGTCATTGTAGTGTCTAGAATAGTTCTATTTCTTCTCTCTGCAATACCATTCTATTGTGGGGTCCACAGAGCATACATTTGACTCTTTATTCCATGCTCTTCACAATATTCATTAATTCACCAGATGTGAATTCTCAACCTCGATTAGATCTCATACATTTTATCTTCGTACATATTTCGGTCTCAACCATAACCTTAAATATTTTGAATTTTTGAAAATCTTTATATTTCTCCTTAAAAAATGTAACCCACATCATCCTTGAATATTCATCAATGAATAGTATGAAATATCTATCTCCATAATAGCTTCTAGTTCTAGTAGGTCCACATAAATCAATATGTACTAGATCTAACAATCCACTTGAAGAATAAGTCTTTCTTTTGAAAGTAGATTTAGTTTTCTTACCCAACTAAGATTTCTTACACATCGCATTAGCAAGATTTAATAATTTAGGAAAATATCTCACTGCTCTAGTAGTGCTGATCTTCACAATATTATCAAAGTTTACATGAAAAAATGTTTTGTGCCATAACCAAATATCATCAATTTGATTAATCAGACATCTATTCTCTGCATTATTCAATTGTAATACAATACCTTTGGTCTTTGTTCATGATGCAATCTAAATTCCACAACTCCCAATGATTTTGCACATTTCATCCTTGAATTATAGATTATAACCTTTGTCAACTAGCTATCCAACACTCAAAAGATTATGTCTCATACCTTCAACATATAAAACATCATCAATGTTATTTTTACTATCAAGTGTAATGGAACCTCTACCTCTAATTTGATGGGGAACTCTAACCAAAAGAGCACTCTTTCTCTAAATAAGACCCTTTCTTTGGTCTTCCTAGGGTATCTTTCTCTACCCTATCTAGAGGATGATTCTATGATCCTCTACTTCCCTTAGAACTCTCCACCAACTTCAATTCACTCTCCTATCCTTCTCAATCCAACTATGCACCCATAGGCTTCATTGAGCCAATTTGCTCCCAATTTTCTCTTATCAATAGGAATGGGAATCCTTACTATTCCTAGGTCACTTTCAACCAATTCTAATCCACTTGGATGGATTCTTTCAAATATTTCTAGTTGAGTTCTTACTTTTCAAGATTTTAGGCCTTGTAGCCTTTTTAGCCCAAATAGGCCTCCAAGAAACTCATTTCTTGAATTTCCTCAAAACTTCCCTTAAAAAACCACTAAAATAATTGTGGATTATTTCTAAGACCACCCTAGGCTCAAGGGTTTTCTAGGTTTTAGGTCTTCAAACTGTCCGTACATAGGACTTCTAGCAAACCCCTATTTTCTTGGGTTTTAGGACATGTGAACTAGTCTAGTTTCTTTGCATTCATTAGGTAATCAAATAAACTCATCCTTTCTTATCCTTTTATTAAATTATCAAGGACACATGACCCTACATTCTCCAACCATTTATTGGTACAAACTAATCCATCTAGCAACTTTTCATGCTATTGTTCTGTACAAGATCCTAACCAGAATGCCTTTGCACTCGCTTAGGGCTTGATGAAAAAATTATCTCCCCTACACACAATGAATCAACATACCACATTTACATTATTTACAAGGTCCCCTACTTTATTCTAGGTGGCCATGGAATTTCAACCATGGGAAATCAAGTGGGGTTCATTTTTACAAGACTGGCTCTGACCCAGGCAACGAACCAGTGAAACTTAAGGAATTTACAAAATGATAAACAAAAGAACTAAACAAGAAAACAAATGACACATAGAGTATTTACATAACAAGAAGTAAAGTCTCAATGCATTAAATCAATCCTTTCAATCCATTAAATGACTGGATGAAGGCTATGTCACAAAATATAGTTTAAATCTTTGCTTCCCAAAACACAGTCCGTACACTAACACTTCCAACCCCTTAGATTAGGGTTTTTTTGACCTTATATATTTTATCCCCTCATTTTCAGACCCTAATGTTGGGATTAGAATACTATTAAAGCCCTTTTCTAGTTTTTAGGAAATGTTTTCATGACAACTTTGCAAAGTTGTCATGAGCAACTTTTACAACTTTTTACAATTTTGAAAATATCTTATCCTCACATGCACAACTCAACTAAAATCATTCCAAAAGGATATAAAATCACTTAAAAACATCAAATGTATGTATGCCACTCCATTTTGGAGTTTTGGTCAACCTTTGACCCATGTTGACTTTCTAGGACCTAAGCCCTATAGCCTATTTGATCAAAACATAGACATGACTCTAACTACTCTTACTTACACACTCACAACACACTAACATGAGACTTTAACCTTAGTCCTTATTACCTTTATGGTTGGATAGAACCACCTACAAGCCAAAAATGTTGAAGATCTTCATAAGACCTTAAGGTTCTCCTGCACCATTCCCCTCCTACAACAAGAAAATCAAGGTACCTTAGGTGTGATGAAATCCATGATTATGCCATGCTTCTTGAAGTCTCCTTCTACTATCCAAGTAGCCTCTGACTCAGGTTGGTGTTCCCATTTCACTAAGTGTTCCATGTAGATTTTGTTCCTGTTTTTCTTCTTCACTCTTGAATCCAGAATCTTATCCAATTGTGGCTTAGCTTGGATAGATACCCTGAGTTCTTCCACATCCTTAGTCACCTTTGTACTATACTCTTTCTCATCTATTTATGGCCCCTTGTACTAAATCATGTCCTTGACATTGAAAATGGGAGAAATGGACATATCCTTGGGTAGATCTATCTTATAGGCATTGGCGCCATACTTAGATAACACTTTACATGGTCCAATCCTCTTCATCTACAATTTGCTTGGTATACCCTTTTGTATCCTAGCCTTGTTCAAGAATACCATCACCAAGTCTCCTACCTGAAATTTTAAGTCTCTTCTCCCTTCATCCTTCTTAGCTTTCAACTTCTGATTAGCCTCTATTAATATCTTATTCACTTTCTCATGAACCTCTCTCATTGATTGAGAAAAATCATCTGCATGACTATTGATCCCTTCATAAACTTTTAAGTCTCTAAGCTCAAAAACACCCCTTGGATGTAATCCATACACAATCTCAAATGGACTCTTACCAGTAGTCCTATTTTCACTATCATTATAGGCAAACTCTTCTTGTGGGATAACTTGTTCCCATCCTTGCCAATAATCTTTAGTCAAAAACCTTAGCAAGTTTCCAAGCACCCTATTTATTACCTCTGTCTGACAATTTGTTTGAGGATGATATGGAGAACTATGAGACAAGTTAGTTCCTATCCTTTTCCAGAGGGTTTTCCAAAAGTGCCCCATAAATTTCACATCTCTATCTGTAACTATGCTCATTGGAAAACCATATATCCTTACTATCTCCTTGAAGAAAAGGTGAGCAATGTGACTGACATCATGTGTTGTTTTACATGGGATAAAATGACTCATCTTACTGAATCTGTTCACTACCACAAACACACTGTCCAAACTAGTTGGTGTCCTAGGTAGCCCCACTATGAAATCCATACTTATGCACTCCCATGGTCTATTTGGGATGGTAAATGGTTCGTTAAGACCTACATTTGATGATGTCCCCCTTTCCTTCTGACATACTCCACATTTCTCAACATACCTCCTTATAAATTTCTGCATTTTAGGTCGCCAGTAGAATCTCTCCACTAGGTATAGGGTCTTATTTAACCCAAAGTGCCCACTCAAACTACCATTGTGCTTCTCTTGGATGAGGTTCTCCCTTATAGAACCCATTGGAACACATAGTTTCTTCCCTCTAAACAATAAACCATTTTGTAAGGTATAGTCTACATATTCACTATGAAAGTGATTTTCAAAATCATTACACACCTTATAGATCTCTGATAAATTTGAATCTCCTTCATAAAGATCCTTGAATCCTTCAACCCCTGTACTCTACAAGTATATCTCTTAGATGGTCAGTAATGTCCTACTAAGGGCATCGTCTACCTTGTTATTTACCCCCTTCTTGTGTTTGATTGTGAAGGTGTAAGACTGCTGAAACTCCATCCACTTTATATGCCTCAACCTAAGATTTTCCTATGTATTTATGTAGCTTAGGGCCTGGTTGTCAGTGTATACAACAAATTATTTTGGAAACAAATAGTTCCTCCACTTCTTAAGAGCTTGGACCAATGCATAAAGCTCTAGATCATAGTATGAATACCTAGACTTTGCTTAATTTAACCTTTCACTAAAGAAGGCTACTAGTCTTCCTTGTTGACTTAGGATTGCCCCTACTACTATGTTGCTAGCATCTCATTCCATAATGAATAGCTTATCAAAACTTGGCAACACCAGTATAGGTTGTGTGGCCACTTCCTTCTTCAATCTTTATAAACCCTTCATTGGATTCCTTGGTCCATACAAACTTTGTCTTGAATCCACCCTTTATGGTATCTAGGACAGGTGCACATTTTCATTGAATCTCCTCATAAACTTCCTATAGAATTGGGCCAATCCATGGAAGCTTCTTACTTCAGTCCATGTCTTAGGAGTAGGCCAACTTAAAATGGCTTCAACTTTTCTCTTGTCCATCTTCAAGTCACCTTGGGATACTATAAATCCTAGGTAGACTAGTTCTTGTTTCATAAACTCACTCTTTTGAAGATTTATGGTGAGCTTATCTTCTTGTAGCTTTTTCAACACAAGTTCTAGGTGCTTCATGTGATCTTCTTTTGTTTATCTAAAGATGAGGATATCATCTAGGTATACTACCACAAATACCCCTATATAATCCTTTAATACTTTGTTCATGACCCTCATAAAAGTACTAGGTGCATTTGTAAGCCCAAATGGCATTACTAACCACTCATATAACCCCTCTGTGGTTTTAAAATCTAACTTCCATTCATCACCCTCTTTCATTCTAATATGATAGTATTCACTTTT
Source organism: Thuja plicata (assembly GCA_018584345.1). Taxonomy (NCBI): domain Eukaryota; kingdom Viridiplantae; phylum Streptophyta; class Pinopsida; order Cupressales; family Cupressaceae; genus Thuja; species Thuja plicata. The sequence continues at coordinate 5,785,052 of MU224538.1, read as the reverse complement.
TTTTATCAATATTTGATAAGTACTTCGCACCCCCTAAGAAATCCATTAAATCTTCTATTCTAGGAATAATAAATCTATATCTAATAGTTATCCTATTTATTTCCCTAGAATCAGTACACATTCTCCACTTACCTCCCTTTTTAGGAGCCAATACCACTGGGAAAACACATGGACTCATTCTCTTCCTTATCAGACCCTAGTCCAAAAGCTCCTACACTTTCCTTGTAATATCTTTGTTCTGCTCTGGTGCCATCTTGTATGCAACCTTGTTAGGCAATGATGCCCCTATAACAAAGTCAATTTGATGATTGATTTCTCTTTATGGAGGTAGTGTAGTTGGTGTCCTTTTAGATATGATGTCTTGGAACTCATCTAACAACTGTCTGACTTATGCAGGCATGAGTTCTTGTTTGGGTGTCTCCTCCTCTTTTGATTTCACCAATATTGCATAACCAATTCCTTCTTCCTCCTTCATATCATAAAGGAATTCTTTCCCACTCATCATAAGAGTATTGGAATCCATCTTTTAATCCACTATTTCTTCCTCTATCAAAGACTGTATCTTATAAGTCACTCCATTCTTCTTGAATGAGTACTTATTCTCCTTTCCATGGTGAACTGCCTCCCTGTCATATTTCCATGGTCTTCCAAGAAACATATGGCATGCATCCATTGGTAGCACATCACAAAGTATCCTATCTTGATACTTGCCAATAGTAAACTCCACCCACACTTGTTCATTAACCAGTTTATTTTGTCCCTTATTCAACCAAGTTACCTTGTAAGGACAAGGACACACATGGGGAATCTTATTCAGCTTTAGCTTCTGCACTGCTTCCTCTAAGATTAAATTATCAGTAGATCCATGGTCTATTATAACTCTGCATACTTTTCCAAGAATCTTGCACTTGACCCTAAAAAGAGCCCTCCTTTGTTTGTGTTCGTCCCTTGTAGGTTCTTTGATCAAAATCCTCCTAAGCATGAGGTTCTCTCCCTTTTCAGAATCCAAACTTTTCTTTGACTATTTAGTCATTTCCTCTTCTTGCACATATGCAATCTTATTCTCACCTTGTGAAGATGTTGTCTTATTTGGACACCTATAGGTAGGGTGACCCATTTGGCCTCAATTATAACACTTCATGGAAGCAAAATGTAAGCTTTTTTTAAAACCACCTGATTTGCCTCTTTCGCCACTATGAAAACCTCTTCCTCTGCCATATCCTCCTCTATTTCTTGACTCATGGGTTTTTTCAATAAACTTAGAGTCTCCTTGGCTTTTGGTGTCATTGCTCCTTCTACTAGATCCACCTCTATGTCCTCCTCTAGAATCTCTACCTCTTCCTCTACCCCTAGAGTTTGAATCTTGTTTCATTCTAAGTTTTTCTTCCACCTTAAGGGTCATTTGGAAACACCCATGGATAGAAGTTAAGGTAAAGAGGCTCAAATATTCTTGTATTTTCCACCTAAGGCCATTGAGATACTTAGAAACTTTAATGATTCTTACCTCTTGCACTCTAGACCTAAGGCATAAATTTTGGAATTCTTCAGTGTAGGATGCCACACCTAAATCTTTTTGTTTGAGATTTTGTCTCCTTTTGTGTAATTGGATGTCAAAATCCTCTGTTAGGTAGTTTTCCTTCACCTTAGCCACCATAGAATTCCAATTGGCTATTGGCTTCTTTCCTTCCCTTTTTCTTTCTTCTTGTAAGAATTCCCACCAAGTTAATGCTTGTCATCTTAGCCTTGATTTGGCTATCTTCACCTTTTGTGCCTGTGTGATACCATCACATTCAAAATGGTTTTCCATACCGTCAATCCACTCCATCACTAACTTTGCATCCATTCTGCTAGAGAATACTGGATCTAATGCTTTGAAACTTAATGCCTTGAGGGATTTGAAGAAAGGTTCCTCAGGTAATGGAGGGTTTGGTTATGGTTCTTCCTCCTCTTCAACTTGAATTTTTCCCTTGTCTTTATCTTCTTCTATCTGTTCTTTCATCTTGCTTGCAGCTTCTGCAACTTCTGCTAACTTTAGCTTCATCTCCTCCATATTTTCTTCTAGAAGTCTATTCTTGACTTGTTTCTCTGACAAGTCAATTTCCAATTCTACATTGGTTACCATAGTGCTTTCTCTAATGGATTCACTTCCTTCTTACATACACTATCCACTTCCCAAGCCTTTCAATGGCTTTGATACCACTTTGATGGGGAGATCTAACCACAAGAGCACTCTTGCTCTAAATAATACCCTTTTTTTCATCTTCCTAGGGTATCTTTCTCTACCCTATTGAGAGGACAATTATATGATCCTCTACTTCCCTTAGAACTCTCCACCAACTTAAATTCACTCTCCTATCCTTCTTAATTCAACTATGCACCCATAGGCTCCATTGAGCCAATTTTCTCCCAATATTCTCTTGGCAATAGGAATGGGAATCCTTACTATTCCTAGGTTACTTTCAACCAATTCTCTTCCACTTCGGTGGATTCTTTCAAAGATTTCTAGTCGAGTTCTTACTTTTCAAGATTTTAGGCCTTGTAGCCTTTTTAGCCCAATTAGGCCTCCAAGAAACTCATTTCTTGAATTTCCTCAAAAATTCCCTTAACAACCCACTGAACTAACCATTGATTATTTCTAAGACCACCCTAGGCTCAAGGATTTTCTAGGTTTTAGGTCTTCAAACTGTCCGTACATAGGACATCTAGAAAACCCCTATTTTCTTGGGTTTTTAGGGCATGTGAACAAGTCTAGGTTCTTTTTATTAATTAGGTGATCAAATAAAATCCTCCTCTCTTCTCCTTGTAGTCACTTATCAAGGACACATTCCCCTACATGCTCCAACCATTGATTGGCACAAACTAATCCATCTAGCAACTTTTCATGCTACTATTCTGTACAAGCTTCTAACCAGAATGCCTCTACACTTGCCTAGGGTTTGATGAAAAAATTAGCTACCATGCACACAATGACTCCATAGACCATATTTACATTATTTACAATGTCCCCTACTTGATTCCAGGTGATCATAGAAGTTCAACCCCGGGAACTCAAGTGGGGTTCATTTTTACAAGACTGACTATGAACCAGACAACGAACCAGTGAAACTTAAGGAATTTAAAAAAATGATAAACAAAATACTAAAAAACCAAACCAATGCCACACTGAGTATTTACATAACAAGAATTAAAGTATCAATGCATTAAATCAATCCTTTCAATCCATTAAATGACTAGATGAAGGCTTTGTCACAAAACACAGTTCAAATCTTTGCTTCCCAAAACATAGTCCATACACTAACACTTCCAACCCCTTAGATTAGGGTTTGTTTGACCTTATATAGGTTATCCCCTCGTGTTTAGGACCTAAGGTTAGGATTAGAACACCATTAAAGCCCTTTCCTAGTTTTTAGGAAATTTTGTCATGACAACTTTGCAAAGTTGCAAAGTTGTCATGAGCAAATTTTACAACTTTTTGCAATTTTGCAAATCTCTTATCCTCACATGCACAAATAAACTCAAATTATTCCAAAAGCACATAAAAACACTTAAAAAATCAAATTTATGTATGCCACTCCATTTTTGAGTTTTGGTCAACCTTTGACCCATGTTGAGTTTTCTAGGACCTAAGCCCTATAGCCTATTTGATCAAAACATATACATGACTCTAACTACCATTACTTACACACTCACACCACACTAACATGGGACTTTATCCTTAGTCCTTATTACATTGGTGGTTGGATAGAACCACCTACAAGCCAAAAATGTTGAAGATCTTCATAAGACCTTAAGGTGCTCCTGCACCATAATTGTACAATGAGTATTGTCACCGAGTGTGACAACACCACCATCATACCTTTCCAACTTCATAAATTTTATTTTATCTCTAGTCATGTGATGTGAAAAAACACTATCAATAACCCATTCATCTTTCTCATCCACACGTGAAACCAAAGCTCTTTCCTCATTCAAGAAACTAGGATCCTAATCTTTGATAACAATAAACACAATCTCATCTTCACTCTTTTTAGATTCATCATCAATTACACCTTTATCAACAACATAATAACACTTCTTCTGATATTTTGTTGGCAAGTGATCACTTTTTTATTTTACGAATCACTTTTTGGTTTTCATTTATGGTAACACATCTGGCATATTGATCGATTAAATACAAGTCAAGTTTTGGTGATTTAGTTCTGAAATCGACTAAGTGTAGAAGTAGAAATACAGAGGTATTTTGGGTATCAAAGATCGAGATCGATGGCTTGTATGACCTACAAGATTAGAAGAAGATACTATGGGGTATGTATGACCTACATCTAAGATCTATTTGATTTTGTTCATGAGTATGAAGAGTTAGAGAGATTTGAAGACATACGACAACAACAAAACAATGATACAGAGCAGTTGGATAACAACGATGATTTGGGGAGTATGAAGTGGAATCCTAGAAAGCTACATTGGATTATGCTCATAGATAATCTATATGTTGGTTATGTAAGAGTGCCCACTTTGCATTTTCTCTTTGCATTATTAATTCTATTTTTCATTGAGAGCCGACTGTGTAATATTGGTTAAGAGAGCCGACTTGGTAATAAGAATATATATATATATATATATATATATATATATATATATATATATGTATGAAGACTTTTTGTAAAGCGAAGATGGTGCAGGAGCACCTTAAGGTATTATTAGATCTTTAAAGCATTTTGTCTTGTAGGTTGGTTTGGCCAACCACCAAAGTTAATAAGGAATAAATATGAAGTCCCAAGTGTGTTTTGTGTGTGTCTAGAGTTAGGAGTGATTAGGGTTTAGGGTTTGATGAGATCAAATATGATCTAGGTGTTTAAGTCCTAGGAAGTCAATCCAATGGTCAAACTTGGGTTGAGATCCAAAAAAGGAGTGAAAATTGGGATTTTGATGTTTTTAGGTGTTTTAAGGTCTTATGTGGTGATTTGAAATCAATTTGGATCATTACACTTCGTGGTTTGATAAAATTCTAAAAGTTGTAAAAGTTGCTCATGACAACTTTTCAATTTTGAAAAGTTGTCATGACAACATTTCCTAAAATCTAGGAAAGGGCTTTAGTGGTACCCAAATCCAGACATGAGGGTCCAAAAATGTGGGAATATGGTATATAAGGTGGATAAAACCCTAATCTAATATTTGGTTTTCATTGTGTACAGACTAAGCATTGTGAAGAAAAGTTTTTGACTATATTCTATAACAAAGCTTTGATCCAGTGGTTTAATGGATTGAAATAAATGAAATAATGAATTGAGACCTTTTGTTTTGGCATTTAGTTACTTTTTGTTTCATTGGTTTAATTGTTTAGTGTTACTGGTTAAGCTTTTGTAAATTCTTTCTTTTCTTCTGGTCCGCTGTCTGGTTTGGAGCCAGTCATGTAAATATGCATCCCACTTGAATTCTCGTGGTCAAATATTTATGGCCTCTTAGATTCAAGTAGGGGACTCCATGTAAAGTGGAAATATATCTTGTGGAGTCATTTTGTTCAGGGGAAGCATTTTTAACACCAAGCCCTAGGTGAGTGCCAGTGCATTCTGGTTAGGAGCTTGGATGAGACAGTAGAAAGAAAGCTTGCTAAATGGACTAGGTGAATCCAATAAATGGTGGGAGAATGTAGAGGAAAGATTCCTTGATAATTGGATGCAAGGAGATGATCAGAGGAGTTGAATAGATCACCTAGTTCAAGCCAAGAACACAAACTAGAGTACATGTTCCCAAAACCCTTAAATGTAGAGGTTTCTTGAAAGTCCTATGTACGGACAGGGTGGGGATCTAAAACCTTGAAAATCCTAGAGCCTAGGATAGTCTTACAAAGAATCCATAGTTGATTCATAGGGGTGTTAAGGTATTTTTTGAGTAAATCTAAGATTACAGTGTGTAGGAGGGCTCATTAGGCCTAAAAGGCTACAAGGCCTAAAATCTTGAAAATTAAGGACCCGTTTGAAACCTAATGGAGGGATCCATCAAAATGGATGAAGATCTGTTGAAAGTGACATAGGGATGGTTAGGAACCCTATTACTATTGGCAAGGATAGTTTGGGAAGAAAGTGGCTAGGATAAGCCTATGGGTGCATAGAAGAATGGAGAAGAACTTAAGGAGAGTTTGAAGTTGGTGGAGAGCTCTAAAGGAGATAGAGGATCAAAAAGTTTTCCTCTAGTTAGGGTGGTGATAGGAACCCTAAGAAGGCCCAAGGAGAGGTCTTTATTAGGGCAAGAGTTCTCTTGAGAGTGAGCTCCCCATCAAAAGATACATGGAAGAGATATGGATGATTAATTAGTGAATATATGTATGTGTGAATGACAGAGAAGAGAATGACAGAGATCATTGGAGACCTATGAATGGAACCATCTAAGCATTGAAGATTCTTTTTTATGTTTATTATTGAAGAACACTTTGTAACAAAAGTTTTGTTTTAAGAACTGTAAGCTCAGTTGGCCCCTAACAGGGTGTTGTATACCTTTAACAGCGTTGTATTCCTCTAACAAGGAATTTTACTATGTAATATTCAACTCCTAACAGGGCTAGGTCTCCTAACAGGGACATTATACTTTAGTGCATGCTTGTGGGTACCATCCCCATTAGGGGTTTCCCTTGGCCAGGGTTTCATCGACAATAAATAATGGTGTTATGAGTTATGTGTTATTTGTTTATGCTCTTTTCATTTTTGCAAGTTTAAGGTTTATGTGGAATTGGTTTAAGGTTTATTTTAAGTGCTGTAATATTGATTCAACCCCCTCTCAGTATTACTTAATCCTAACAATTGGTATCAGAGATTTTGGCCCTTGGAGAGAATGCTTAAAAACTTAAGGGAGATCATAATGGATTCATATAATTTGCAAGAGAACTTTGAAGTTACACTTGAAGACCTTGATAAAGAAAAAGAAGAAAATGGTGACTTGAGATTTAAATTAAGGAGAGCTGATGGATTCATCAAGAAAATTAAGGACCAGCTTGAAATTTCTAGAAATAAGAGACAAGATCTCATGGTTCAGATAAAAAAATATTCAAATAATGATAATTTAGATCAGATAAAGAAACTTGAGCAAGAGAATGATGCTTTGAAGCTTGAAAATGAAACAATGGCTAAAGAGATTCAACAAGAAAAGAATGCTAAGATCAAGATTGAAGATGCTTTAAAAAATGGAAATGTTCTGATGGAAAAAATGAAGAATGAGGTTGACCATTACAAGAACAAGTATCTAGAATTGGAGAAATACAATAAGATCATAAAGGGTGAATTTGTTGAGACAAAGAAACACATTGATGAACTTCACATGAGCAGTGACTTGATCGATGAATAAAGAGATAGACAAAAACCTAAAGGAGATATGACTGGTATTGGCTTCAATGAAGCTAAATGTTCCAAGAATCAAGAAGAGAAACCAGATGCAAAGATTGATGCAGAAAAACCTACTCTTGAAGAACCTAAAGAACAAATTAGACCTTTCAGAGGTAGATGTTTTAGTTGTAACAAGTTTGGACACACGAAAAGAGATTGCAAGGTAATGCCCCTTTCAAAAAAATGTATGGTTATTTTTTTAACTATAATGCATATGGGCACAAGAAGATAGAATGCAAGAAACCTGATCAGACTAGATACATACAAGACAACAATAGAGGAGAATCAAAAACTAAAATCACATGCTACAAATGCAAAAAAACTTGGACACATTGCAAGGAATTGTAAATTACAAGTTAATCAAGAAAAAGACCTCCTATATGTTACAAATGCAACAATCCAGGTCATATAGCAAAGTTTTGCAGGTATAATGGAGTAAATAACAAAAGAGTACCACCTCCTATGAATACAAAGAAGAATGAAAATGATACTAGTAAAAGTATTGTAGAACTCAAGAGTGATTTTGACAATTGTTTCAAGAAAGCATAAGATAACAATATTGGTAAGATATGGAAAATCAAAGATACAAGTGAGATATTGTTTCAAGGAGAGATAATAGATGCTACTAGATCTTTGCCTAATGCTAACAAAGTAGATTCGACCTAATTGGTCAAGCATGGCCTTAGGGGGAGCATTGGATGAGCACAACAGAATATATCCAACCCCTGATTATGTGGATTAAGCCCTAGCGAGCTTAGGTATGATATTGGCTGACATCATGGAACGTATATCTAAGAGCACAACATTGGACAATGTATATATTATGATCGCACGATTTATGATGGACTGGACAGTATTGGGTAATGTGAGTTTTTAACACTTAACAATGTATAAAGCACCTAATGGTTATCTATTTTCTTACTATTTAATGAGAAATGACCTAAGGAGATTAGAGAGTAGAGAGATTCAGACTATCCAACAACTACCTTGCGTGATCGATCGAAGTGAATACTCAGAATTCAGCGTGTAAAAGTTATTTACATCATTTACATCTATAGAAGCTATGGATGCACCTTTGATTTATGATGTTGTGGATAAACCTAGGTATAAATTCAAGAAACATCCTTTTAAGTCATGTGAAGATGACCCTAAAGTAGCATTTTCCTAGACACCGCATGGAGGCTTGCATGTAGAAGACATTAGGGCATATATTTGTTGCAAATATGACATACTGGGTGTTGATTAAATTTCTACTGAGATGGAGTACATGAAAGATAATGGAAAAATGAGAGATGAGTTCAAACATGTAGATGAGTTAAACATTATGAAAATTTTGGACTTATACGTGTAACACCCCAAAATTGGCATCTTGCAACCCTAACCAATTTTGTTGCATTTGTCATTCTTCTAAATCATCAAAGTCCTATTGTACTAGGCAAATTCTGAGTTTTCACTGACTCTACTCGACCTGAGTGTCAAATATAGAAAATCCTAAATCTGTATTAATCATACATCACATTTAATTCCTAAAATATCTATTTGGCTAAACAAATCCTATGATCGAATTAATTTAATTAATAAAGTCCTAGCACTTTAATTAAATTAAATTCACCCTCTTTAGCTGAGACACATGAA
>MU224538.1:5727216-5773860 GCA_018584345.1 Thuja plicata | reverse complement strand
ACAAGTGTCTGAAGAGCTGATCAATCGAACCAGGAAGAAATAGAACCAACAGGTGAACCCCCCCATAATGCTGAACTGGGAGAGGTGACAGGAACACTGAAATGCGATGCCAGAAACAACTGCAGAACAAGAACCAGGAACACCAAGTGCAACAGAGGTACAAACACAGGATAAAGGGTGGTGTCATCGACACAGACTACATGGGCTAATTTTGTGGAAGGTACGCTCACTTGACAAAAGTGGATGCACCTATAGCGGCAAATGCATCATAATCCCCCATGGCACTTTATAACTCAGTGCGGGTACATCAACCGAACCAGGTGTGCAAGATCCCAAGAAAGCAAAAGAAGGCACTTTATCTCAGTGTGTTTACAGAACAAATATACATCAGAAGGAGCATGCAAGCTCAGAAGTCAGAAAGAAGAGTGAACTATGAACTCAGAGGAAGAGATCCCCGGACTTGTAGAACCAAGCACACCACCAGAGGGCATAAACTGCATAACTCAGAGGAGTGAAAACCTAGAGAAGAATCTGGAAGAAGTACCTCTACCACTGAATAGTACACAGAATCAGCTTTCTGACGATATCTTGTTTGCCGAAAAAGGAGTCCGGATGAGCCAGATATGACTCCCGGAAGGCAAAACAAGACATCAGACTTCAACAGAAAAAAATGCTATTGAAACGATGGAACCCAAAAACCTAATCACCATAGTTGGAAAGAGCTCAGAAAGAGCTTTCCGACGATATAAAGAAGTCAAAAAAATACCTCTGTATGCTCCCTATACGGCGAAAAAGGTGATAAAGGCCCAAAATACCCTAAAAGGCTTACAAATGGCCCCCAGGGGCTAAAAAAATAGGCCCCCGGGCGCATGGCGCGGTCCGGGGGCTAAAAATAGAGCCGCTGGTCGCAGATATGACCGCGGGCTAGCAGAAGAAGCCCTCGGGGCTGAAACAAGCCCGCCACCGACGGGGCTGAGCGGTGAGGGCGCTGGAAAGAGCCGCCGGGTGGCGGTGGCGGTGGCGGGTTCCGGGGCGGCATGGAGCACGGCAGCGGCGGGAATAGGCTGCGGTGGCCGGAGGCCGGTTGAGAGCTGGAGGGGCCACGGAGGGCGGCGGGCCGCAGGGGCGGCGGTGGCAGGAAAGGGGGCCGCTGCCGGAAGAGACAGGGCGGTGGCAGAGCGCAGGCCGGCGGTGGTGGTGTGCCGGCTGCGCGTTTTGAAAACAACTGCCCGCGCATGCCAAAAACCAAAAAACCTTAAAAACATAAGGTTTTTTTGATTTTTTTTAAATTTTTGCCTCGATATTCGTGCCTGTACGGCCTGTAGGAGGCCAAAAAAATTCTCTGAGGCCCCGGTAACCAAAATGGTCAAAATTTTATATGATTTCGACTCTCCCAGGCCTTCTGGACGCAATGGTGGAGTCCATTTCGGCTCAAATAGCTCCAAAAAATAAAGACCCCCCAGAATCACAAAAAAATTCTAGAAAAGCCACTGAAGACTTCAAACCTTCTGTGCTTCAATAGAGAACGAACAGCCAGCAGCAAGATGGCTCTGATACCATGTTAAAATTGATGAACATCAATCTACCCAAGAACACCTACATGCAAGACAGTTACAAAGAAGAAGAAGCAGACAGAAGAGAGAAGGATCCAGAAAGCTATGGCGGCCGATAAGCCAGAGACAGGAAAACCATGTTGACAGAAATGATTTCTATATTCAACAATAATGATTTACAAAACTATCTCGTTACGAAATACAAAGAGGTGATTCCTTATAAAGGAATCACGAAACCCTAAAAGGGAAACTCTAACAAAAATAGAAACTGCCTAAGGTTAGCTGAAGCAAACTAGAGTGAATAGGGAAGTTACTAATTAGATCATAATGATTTAAATTAGTAACCCCGACAGACTATTACTCTAACAATCCTATGGGATATGAGGTGAGTTTAGAAGTCCTAACTATGTAGATCAAACATGTTCTGGCATCTGAAGTAGATGCATCTGAGGAGAGATGGGGTACTTATGAAGAAAAATCAGCTAAAGTAAGAGAGGAATAGACCAGAGGCTTGAGGAAAAGGAAAGTAGACAAAATTACTCATGAATGTGGTGTTAAAGTAGGATTGACTGAGGAAGAATTGAAGGAAGTAAAGAAGAAGTTAGTAGAACGTTCCTCTGGATTGGCAAGTATTGCTAATGCAGCCCTTTCACATCCTAAAGTTGTGATAGTAGATACTCCACCTTCTACTATTATTGATATTACCACCCCTTCACCACCACTAAAGACATCACAAGAAGACGTAGTTAAGATTGCACCTCGGAGAAGCACTAGATCCAACAAACTAGATTCACCACCTAAAGTACAAAGGACTGAGAAAGAAGAAAAGAAAGCTGAAAGTGACAGACACGTATGGAAATCAAACTTGAAGATGATTGAGAAGAGAGCTATTGAGAAAGGAAAACTAGTTTCAATAAACAAGTACTATGACAGGTATGAGGAAACTGATAAAATTATGATTGAAGATATTGTAGTAAATCACCTACTTGTTTTCAAGAAAAATTTGTTAGAGATAGAGGAAAGTTTACCTGAAGAGATGTATGACAGACTGGAAATAAGAAAATAGTTAGCACATATTGAAGATGAGACTATTATAAATCAAGAAATTTATAACATGTTACCTGTGATTTCTATGCAAGAGAGAGATAAAATATTTGGTGAACTGAAACCTTTATTGAGAAAGGTTAGTAAAGATTATGGAAATAAAGTATGAAGAAATTATTGAAGAGACTCAAAGAGAATTAAATTAGATACTAATGAATACCATTCCTGAAAAGACTCCACCTCCTAAACCTACAATGCCTACACCTTTAGGAATGGGAGAGAGTTCTAGAATAGCTAAGGCAAGTGCTGAGAAGAGGGAAGATGATATGCAACCAAATTTCTATGTATCTGGTGTGCCTGTGACTCTTGACACTTCACACGATGACAATGATCCATTTGAAGGAAACATTTACAATACAGAGGATAAGGATGAAGAAAAGAGAGAGGAAGAACATAAAGAAATGGAGTAGAAAGAAGAAGCAAAAGTTGAAGTCAAAACTGAAATTGACACATCTTCTATCTTATTGATGGAAAGTAAAGACAAACCTATTGATGTTGATGTTGATCACATGGATGAGGATGAGTTGGTGAGTCTAGCTTTCACCACACTCACCAAAGCAAATGAGAGATCAGAGCAAAAAAGAGATAAGAAAACTAAAGTAATGTCTAGAGAAATCAATACTGTGAACAAGTTTCTTCCAGTACCTATTGTTTTCCAAAGCAGAGATGATGTAGAAAACTTGAAGTTAGCACTTGAAAATTTTGATGATCATTATGAGACCCTAGTGAAGATTGCAGAAGAAAAGGAAGAGAAGAGATATTTGGAGAAGAAACTTATGGAAGTTTTCCAGTATATTTCATGTGACTTGGGCATCCTAAAATCTGTTACATCAAAAGCTAAGAATTGTGTTGCACATGGTAGGATACTATTCAGTTATTGTATGAATCCAATCAGACATGTTCAGAACATTAAAGACATTATTGCTAAGGATAGGGAAACCTTGAACTATATGATGGACAGTTGTGAGACCTCCTCACAATTAGTAATGGAAATGGACAGAGAGGTAACAAGGATTTTGGATAAGATAAATGTGTTGGATATAGACAAAGGGAGAGTCATGTCAAGATTTGGCCCATTGAAGAGTTTAATCACTCCTAAACTATCAATTCTTGAAGTACACTTATCAGATATGGAGAAGACAACAGAATCAATGACAAACTCTATGCCTACAATGTTGAAATTAGTAGAGACATCATCATATGCACTGAATGGAATAATTCATGTTAGTCAACTATTGGTTGAATCATGGAGTGCATAAGTGAAGATCTTGGAATATTCTTTTCAAGATATTCTAAAAATGGTGAGAAAGCACTAGTTGTATTAATTTTTATGCACCTTTGTCATTGGTGTCAAATGGGGAGAAGAGAAGAAAAAAAAATGAAGAGAGAAGAAAAAAAGAATAAGGGAGAAGAGAGAAGCATAATAGAAGAGAAAGAGAGGAGAGACAATTTTTGTGTTGGAACACTTAGTCATTTTTGTTAAGTGTTGCCATCAATGTCAAAGGGAGAGATTGTTGGAAATTGATCACTTTTTTATGTTATGAATCAATTTTTGGTTGTCATTTATGGCAACACATCTGGCATATTGATAGATTGAATAGAAGTCACGTTTGGTGATTCAGTTTTGAAATCGACTAAGTACAAAAGTAGAAATACAAAGGTATTTTGGGTATCAAAGATCGAGATCGATGAGTTATCATGTGCAAGATTAGAGGAAGATAATATGGGGTATGTATGACCTACATCTAAGATCAATTTGATTTTGGTGATGAGTACAGAGAGTTAGAGAGATTTGAAGACATGCGACAACAATGGAACAACAATACAGAGCAATTGGATAAAAATGATGATTTAGGGAGTATGACGTGGACTCCTGGCAAGCTAAGTTAGATTATTATTGTGGATAATCTCTATTTTGGTTATGTAAGAGCACCAAATTTATATTTTCTCTTTGCATTATTAATTCTATTTTTCATTGAGAGCCGACTGTGTAATATTGGTTAAGAGAGCCGACTAGGTAATAAGAAAGATATAAGGAAGAGATATGGATGACTGACTAGCGAATATATATGTATGTGTGAATGACACAATAGAGGATGACAAAGATCATTGGAGAAATATGTCTCAAACCATCTAAGCATTGAAGATGCTTGTTTATGTTCATTATTGAAGAACACTTTGTAACAAATTTTTTTTTGTAAGAGCTTTAAGCTTAGTTGTCCCCTAACAGGGTTTTGTATACCTTTAACAGGGTTGTATTCCTCTAACAAGGAATTTTACTATGTAATATTCATCTCCTAACATGGATTAATATCCTAATAGAGACCTTATACTTTAGTGCATGCTTGTGGGTACTATCCCCACTCGGGTTTTCCCTTGGCCTGGGTTTCCTCGACAAAAAATAATGGTGTTATGAGTTTTGTGTTATTTTTTAATGCTGTTTTCATTTTGGCAAGTTTAAGGTTTATGTGGAATTGGTTTAAAGTTTATTTTAAGTGATGTAATACTGATTCACCTCCCTCTCAATATTACTTGATCCTAACATATTTTGGCTTTAATTTCCTAGAATTTTACATAGGTTCTTTATTTGGACATCTTGAAGCAATATGACCAATTTTTTTACATGAAAAACATTTAAAAGGTAACTTTACTTGATACTTACGAGCTCCCTTAGGCAATCTCTTGGAAATTAGGGCTTCAAGATCTTCAATATTTATTTCTTCTTCCTCAATATCTTCCCATTCCTTAGTATATCTGGATCCAAGCTTTGATGAACTCTCTCTAGGGTCATACCTTTTCTTATCCTTAGAAATAGTAGCCTTAAATGCAGATTCTACTTTAGGAAGCACATCACCAAATTCACTCATTTCAAAGGTAGATACCATACCGACCAATGTGTGTCTTGTTACTATATTCATGGTCTTGATCTCTTCAATAGAAACTACCTTGTTTTTTAAGGAGGAAAGGATCTAAGTATCTTAGAAGCAATTTATTCTTCCTCCAATGTTCCACCAACACATCTGATTCCATAAACAAGTTCATTTATCTTCAGTATGTATGAACTAATATTCTCATCCTTTCTCATCTTCAATGCCTCATATTTCCCTTTCAAGCTCTGCAACTTACCTTTCTTGACATATGCATCTCCTTCATGTAAAATTTATAATTTTTTCCATATCTGATGTGCAGTCTCTAATTCCATGACATTTGGATATTCTCTATCTTATAAGGCGCTCAACAATGCTTCTTTTTCTATGATATTATACTCAAATTGTTTCTTTTTATCTGGAGTTGCAGTAGAAATATCCACAAGAGGATTGTAAGACTTCTCAATGGTTTCCCAGTAATATTATCTGATGCATATCAAATGTGTAATCATCCAAACCTTCCAAATGAAATAGCTAGTGCCTTAAAATCTCGGACTCTCCTTAAAAGTTGCCATCCCAGATCTCCTCAAGTGATCAAGATTTCAAAAGAGGACTTAGCTCTGATACCAATTGTTAGGAACAAGGAAACCCACACAACTAGGGTGGGGAGGGGGGTGAATCATTTGTGTCCCAAAACTCAAATCCTTAATTAAATTTTAACCTTTTAATCCCAAATCTGAATGAAGAACATTAAAGCAAGATATCAACACATAAATCAACACATAACACCAATATTTTTGATGTGGAAACCCGGTTATGAAAAACCATGGTGCGGATCAAACTCACAAGATGATGTACTCTGTTAAAAGCAATATATCCTATGCATATGCATTTATACACACTGCCCAAAGCTCACTGCTCAAATACAACATGGACAAAAACCCAAAGGAAGGATCATTGCTTTACAACAATCTTTGATTACAATTCATAATGGAAAAAAATCTACAACTCATGAAATGACTAATAAAATCTGTAATATGCCAATATACTTTAAATGAAGTACATAAAATCTTTGCCTCAATTGCAGATTCCACTCATACCTCTTCGCATATACAATCATCTTCCTTCACACACTCTCAGCCCATCCAAAATGAGATATTACATCATTACATTTATACAGTTCATAAAATTATTCCTTCAAGGTCATCCAAGGACCTAAATTAAAAATATTTAATCAAATACAAAAAAAATAACAATGCGATCCAAAATGTCTCGACAAATATATAGTAAGGATCCAGATATTCATCCTTGAACATGCTCCAACTCCATAAATCACATCACAATCCATTGCAACATGCTACACCACCATGTTGTCCAATAACAATAAGAATACCAACATGCCATAGGAGAATCACCAAATCTGATCACATAACTCAATGCAATCCAACAAAACAAATAGGAAACAATCTAGAAACATCAACAAGAAATGTGAAATTCCATAACAACAACCAAAACAACCCTGTCTCAGAATTCATCATTATCTCTGCACTTTTCAACCATCAATAAAAACCTCTTTCAATTAAGAAAAATAGGTTGCCAACATCCAAATCATGAACCACTCAAGCTGAGGACACACATCCATGTCCTAAACTCACACTAGGTTAGGAACCATAAATATTGCATAACTGAATCACATCGATCCAAATAGAAACACCGTCTCTTTCTGAATATCCAAAATACCAATCTCCGATCAATCATTCATAACTCACTCAAATCACCATGTGAACCTCTGTAAATTTACACGCGTCAACTAAAGACATTCCTGAAACCATCTTTACATTCACAACATGTGATCTTGAATACAATAGTCATACCAAATTAATCATCTCACTGAAAATACTTGGAACACTATCACCAGTAGTAGGAATATGTTGACATCAATGAAAAACATTAATGTCAGCACATATATTCATGATATTCTAACAATATCCAACATCCATCACTCTACATGGATTTCTAATACTAAACCTGTTGAAAAAAAGAATGGTGAAAAAGGATTTGTGTACATTTTTGTAACTTGAACTAGACATCTCTCAAAAATAATTATCCTTTGATAGTGATGGATAATATTCTAAAAAATATTTCAGGATCAAATATGATGTCCATGATGGACATTGTTTCCTTGTAGAAATAGATAAAAGTAGCACCAGTGGATCAACATTAATCTACTTCCACTACCCCATTGGTGTGTTTTCCTATAATAGGGCATGTTTTTCTCTTATAAATGAAGTAGCTACTTTCCAAATAGAAATGGATCTAACTTTTGGTGACTTAAAGAATAAATTATTGTGAACTATCTAGATAATTTGAAAATTTTCTCCAGAAAAAGAGCTAATCATTAGTATGACTTGGAAGTGGTGTTGCAAAGGTCAAGGGACTATGCCATCTCTTTAATTCCCAAGAAATATATTTTTGTAGTGACTAAAGGGAAATTGTTAGGTGATATTGTCTCCAAAGATGGGATAAGAATTGATCTAAATAGGGTGAAGGAAATCCAACAATTAATCTTGCTAGTGTTATAGAGCAATACTAGGCCCTTTTTTGGCTAATTCATTTTTCTAAAGAGGTTTGTCCCTAATTTGGTTGAGCTTACTGAACATATTTTGGAGAGGATGAAGGATCAACCAACCTTCAAGTAGATCCCAAAGGGTAAGAGATATTTCAAGGATATAAAAGTAGCCATTTCTAATGCTACTACTCTAGTACACCCTAATTTTGGAAAGGATTTTATTATCTATAGTTATGAATTTTGACATACTATGTCAGCCATCCTGCTACAAAATAAGAGAAAATAATTGAAGCCCCGATTGCCTTCACAAGCATACAATTGAAGAATCTTGAACTAATTTTTCTCCTATGGAGAAACATGCTTATGCAGTTGTTAATGCTCTAAAGAATTTTAGATTTTATATTCTATGCTCTCATACTACAATTTTTGTTTCCAATTCTATTTTTAAGAGCATATTGCTCGAAAAACAAATTGGTTGTAAAAAAAGTCTCTTAGGTGGAAAAAGTACAAGACTATGGTATTGATATTAAACCTTCAAATCTGGTCAGAGGAAAGGGATTACATAAGATGATAGCTGAAAGTAAACCTATTGAAGAGGAAAACTTTCCACTGGTATTATTCACAAGAACCACTGATGAATGGTTCTCTAATGTAGTCTATATGTTGATTTATGGTGCATGCCAACCTCATCTATCTGCTATGGATAAAATGAACTTAAATTTTAAGGATAGTATATATGTGCTATGGGGTTGTATAAAAGAGGAATAGATGGTACATTCTTAAGATGTGGAGATCAAGAGAAATAGTAGAAACTATTGAAAGTGTTTCATAATGAAGCATGCAAAGGCCATTTCTCTACATCTATGATAAATTTCAAAATTATATGCCAAATTTTATCAGTGAGGTATGTTTAAGGATGCTTATGGGTGGATATCTAAGTGTGATAAATGTATGAAATTTACCAATAGACCTTAGTTGGATACATAACCACTTAGACCTATAGTTAATGCATATCCATTCCAACAATGGGGCTAGATTTTATTGGACCTATAAATCCTAACTCCAGTGTAGGACACACTCATGATAGATTTCTTTCTGGAACCACTAGTACACATTGATCACTTGTTGGAGGGCTTTAATGTTAAGCCAAGGTATTGTTAGGCTAGAATTGCTATGATGGTGGAGGGACGTTGGACTTAGATGCTAGGTAATATGGTTTGTAGCTATGTTGGTAATTGGATTGATGACTAGGATAAACATAAGGGTTGGTACTATGATGTTGATCTCATTGGGAAAATAGGTGTTGTACACCTTACATAGTAAAGTTTATAATTATAATATTTTATTTATTATGTACCTTGCACCTAGGAGCACTTAGATGGATGTAAAACAAGTAGAGATTCTTTAGCAATATTCTTGGTGCCACTTGATATTGTATTGTAACATTGTAATATTATATTAATCTAATTATTTAATATTGGGGAAAGTAAATTAATAAAGTACCCAATATTAAATATAGGATCAAGGGGTTAGGTAGCCAATGGTTTAATAAATACCACTTGGTGGGTTTGTGGGAGCTTGTTTCTATAAAAGAAACCAAAAGGGTAATTGTTG
Source organism: Thuja plicata (assembly GCA_018584345.1). NCBI lineage: Eukaryota > Viridiplantae > Streptophyta > Pinopsida > Cupressales > Cupressaceae > Thuja > Thuja plicata. The sequence continues at coordinate 5,764,153 of MU224538.1, read as the reverse complement.
AGGTTAGAAAAGTTAGCATTTGTAGAGTTTGGAAGCATAGCATGGTATATGCAATTACATACTTGTTCACATGGAGTTCATGTTGATGTCCTAGGTTTCTAAGGCTTTCATGGATGTATTATAAGTTTGCATTGTTGAATAATACAAGGATGATGGACACTTTTAGAGGATGAATTTTTTACCTAATGAGGGTTTTCCCAAGGTATATCACATGTCACATTTTAATGGGTATGTTGTCTATTATTTGCATGTGGATCTAAAGTGTTTATTTGCTTGATTTATCAATTGTAGATTCAAATTATTGTTATATGGATGCAATTTTCCTTACAAGTGGTATCATAGTCACAATTTTGGTGTTATAACCCTAAGAGTTGAATCTATGAGATGCATGAAAGAACAAAAGACATGGAAAGATATAAGCATTTTGCAGGTTGTTTATTGTAAATCTAAGGGTTTTGGGTTTTCTATAATGATGGGTTATTTGTAGAAGTGGGTTTTGAGAAATTTTAGTCAAATGGGTTTTCTGGATATACATTTAATTTTTTGGGGATTTTTAGGAAATGTCCTCCTAGGATAAAATTAACCTTTCCATTGGATCTAGGTTAGTTGTCTGATCAATTTTGATATAAAATTTAACCTATTTTGGCTCGGTTGAAAAAGTTGCAAAATATTTTTGTTTTGATGGCTCGACGACCATCAAATTTTATCTATAGAAGCATTCGATGAAAAATTAAAAATATATAATACCAATAAGTATAATTTTTTTTCTTGCAAATATAATTAGGGGTAGTTGTTAAATATTTTTAAAGTTGTAAAACAAAAATAAATTAAATATTGTTTATGGACTTTATTAAAATATATTTTTCAATTGTCTACTCATATTAAATAAAATTTAATTTTATATAATTTTTTATACTGCTCAAATTTTAATCATGGAAACATTTTTTAAATGAGATGTTTTATGATATCAAATTGCCCCCTAATATTTATGGGTTGCGTCCACCTGATATTTAGACAAATTGGAAATTTTTAAGTCCATGTATTGTCACTTAGCTTAATTGGTTGATTTTCTTCAATGGGGCATAACTTTCACTCGTGATATTTAATTTTAGACTTCTTATACTCGTTAGAATAATAGTTCCGAGCACTAGATGATGGTATAGGTTTGGTATCCCGATTTTTCATTTTTGACATGTTTTTGGGGTTTGAAAGTTAGATTTTCTCTTTTACACAATTTTGGTCATAATGTTTGCATACATAGTTGAATTTTAAAGTTTGAATAGGCGTTGGAGAGCATGTTTAGTCTACTTTTCATTAGTGTTATTTTACTAGTTTGATGAGTATCGAGAGTTTTGTACTTGTTTGTTATTTATTGGTAGTTGATATTTGTGGTGTAAGCGCAAGCACATACAAATGAGTTGAAAGGTCAAACCTTGAGGGAGTCCATGTTTTTATGAGATATTTATGATTTTACAATTGATTATCATATTTGGTACTTCCTAATATATGTTTTAATGGTATTTTTAAAGTTTGGGATTTGATGGTGATAGGTACACATGTTATCTTCAGTTTGAGGACATAGTTGGACATGGTTTGACACTTGGAGTCTCCTATGAGTGATAGTTAAGTGTAGGTATATCGTTGGTATTGATTATGGTGTCATGGGTATGTAGGTACATGTTTTACATTGACACAACATAATAAAGCTTGTGGTGATTGTTTATTTTTTAGTTTGATGTTAGGAGTTGTTTCTTTTATCCTTGATGCTTATTTAGTTCCTTGACTATAGTACATGATTTAATACATGTTTGTAAAATGGGATCAAATGTTGATTTCATGTTCAAGTCATTTGGTCTACAAGATATATATATATATATATATAATGAAAAGTGGGTGAACCACTAGTATTTAATATTATTAATATAAAACTGGTTTGAGGGCTCAATTGGGAAAGAACCAGTAAGAAAACCCAATATCCTTGCCTGATTACATAATATACGAATATGACAGGAATTACAAAAAGCAAGAAAGTCCTCTAAACATAGGACCACTACCAAGATCTACCGTTACATACATTTGGCATCATTTGTAGTGTGGAAAAATTACATTGTGTCCCACATATTAAAGTATTCTATCAAAACCACTATGCCCTAAAAATTGAAATCTAGCAAGATTTTTAATACATTAAAATTCCAGGGTAGAAACTCAAAAAACCTTCCCAAATTGCATTCACTCCTCCATTGCCGAAGGGTCGAAAGTTTTAGATGAACAATTATTATCCCAAGGATACATACATGAAGGCATGAATATCTCACTCAGCCATCCCAGTGCTCGGTCATGTTGGGGCAGTGCTTGGTCATGCTGAGGAAGCTCAAGCATTTCACTCGACCATCCCAGTGTTCGACCAAGATTTTTATATTTAATTTCTCAATTTACATTTTATTAATATGATGATGAGTTTGCATGCTTTAGTGTTTGGATCTATGAGTTATGCAATTATGTGGGTAGGCTACTCATTTTATTATAGTGGGATGAATCAAATGTAGATTATTTGTATTCACCAAGTTTGATTCATTATTGTTTCAAACTTGGTTAGTTTGCTTTGTCTGTGGTCATTCATGTACTGTTATGTTTACTTTTAGGTGAGAGGATGGAATATGTTTATGGTACTTAGATGGTTGGTATTGGGAATTGTAGAATTTGGTTTATCATGACATCATGATAGCTTGGTTATTCATTGATTTCACTTTTTAGTGGGAGATTTTTATTGTGATGAGTTGGTGGTATATGATTGATTCCTAATTGGTAGTTGTTGGTGACTATACATATGTATCTTCTTGGTTTTACTTGACCACAATGATATTTTATTTGTATTTGTGTAGACCTATAGAATATTCATTTAGGATATGGTTATCACAATGCCATGTGTGACTCAGTATCACAATCTAGTGGGAGTTGTTGGTAATGATGTGGATTCACCATTAGATGGTGGATAATCTTATTTAGTATTGCAAATGTTGGAGGATGCCTTACACCATGTTGTTGTAGAAGTATCTTTTACATTTTCTAGTTCACTAGTAAGATATGGTTATCTTTATGACAAGTGGACATGTTTACATCTTGAAGGACTCGGTTCCTTGGTAGAGGTGTAGTTTTATGATTTCATTTGACATGTTATCCTTATTTTATTTGGTGGTTTTCTATTATGTCATGGTATGGTCTTGATTTATATCTTAGAGTTTTTACATGGTACATCAACTTGGATATTTAACATTGCTCTTGGTTTGGTTCTCTTTGTATTGAGTACATGGTCATTTTCTTGATTACTTCATAACGATGCTATGTTACATTTGGAGTTTGGAATGGAATGATTAGTTCTAGATGCTCATGGATACTTGAAGATATATGTTATTGTTGTATTTTTTTGTAATTTGAGGTATGTTTTGAGAGTAGGAAGACTGAGGAGATTTCACTTGGTATAGACTTGAGAGGATATTGTTCTTGGAGTAATTCATGATGAATTGGAAATATTGATGATTATTCTTATTCCCCACTATTGGTATAATCGACAATTTATTACTTGAGAGGTGGCCATTATTCCTTTCAAGTGCATTATGTTTATGTTTATCTTTCATAAATATAGATCTTGAGCTATAGTGATTGTTAATTTTGGAGGATTCAATTTGAGAGATGTTTGGCATTGGTTATCTCCTTTTGCATTTGAATTTTTTATCGTATTCTTTGATGATTGAGTTTTGTAGATGGTTTATTGGACTTATTTCTTAGATTGGAATGGTATTGGGTTGATCTTATTTGTTATGAGATACTTACATTATTGATTATGTGATATATAAATTTGGTCTAATATACTGAATGCATTTGGTGATATTGTAATTACCTGTTATTTGGAGTTGTCATGAATGGAAAATGAATAGGGGCAGGTGTTCACTAGAATAAATGGGAAAAATAGGACACTAAGGCCTATATTTCTAATCATTACATTAGGAAGGAGAACAACCCACTAGGCTCAAGATGACTTAAGCACTAAATGAGTGTAAGGGTCCTCCTTCACTAATGTGAATTATAGGACGTGTGAATGGAATAAGGGAATGAAGGAAATAGGATGTAAGGGGGATATATTTTTGTACACATGTATCTAATAGACTGATATGAAAATTCTGAGGCTAGATCTAGAAATTAGATAGAGCCACTAACATGTACCAGAAATTCTAGCTAAATCTGCTTGAAAAGGGTGACCTGGGTAGACATGGATGATTGGACTCTCCCTTATAGGTAAAATTTCCCTTGTTCTACCAAATTTTAATGTAAAACCATAGGATCTAAGATAGATAGTTAAGAATTACTAAATCTAGATCTAAATATTTGGTACCTATCACTTGCACACAAAAACAAAGAAATTGTTGGGAAAAAGGGGTTTGCCTCATTCAAATCCATGTATAGGAATTAACCTTGGATTTGAAATTAAATTTCATGGAAAGAAGCATCCTGATAGTAGCAGAGGCTTGATAAATATTATACCTTCATAAAATCTAGACGACTCATGAATATGTATGAAATTTATCTTGATATAGTCTTAACCTTGGATATAGGATAGAAAGAACATGGATGCCTTCACACATGCTAGGATCTACACATTACTCAATATATTTCATGCTTTATTAATTGAATTAACTTGATTTCACCTTAGATGCTTTATTTCTTGAATACTTAGATGGATTTTCCTTCTCTTGACTTCCTCTTGCTTCTTTCTTGGATTTGAAAATGAGGGAGGTATTATTAGATTTATACCTCTCCAAACTATTTGGGGGTTTGAGAGTCAAAGTAGGCCAACTTTAAATTTAGAATCCCATCCAAAATCACAACACCAAACTCTAATTAAAATTTGGGCCCAACTTAGCATGACAAGGGTGACTTTAGATGATATGGTTGTAAAATTTAGGACTTGCTTACCTAGGGTACTCTTGTCGAGGCAAAAATGGCTCAAATTTAATTGGGGATCAATATGTTTATAAGGATTCTTAAAATGTGTGCCAAATTGTTGTGTACAAAGGGGAAACATGTGAAATAGGCCACACATTGTAATAGGGCCTATGTGCACAAAATATAATATTGAATGAAATAATTAAAGAAGGCCTACTTATAATTGAATTCCCTCATTAATTAAATAAATGAAAACCATGGAAGAATGAAAACACAAAAAATGAGTTCAAAATAAGCATAAATTATAAACCTTATAAAGATGCTTATAATTTAGGATGCTACATTCAACCCCCACTTTAGTGGTATTATGATTCTATATGCATACTCACAGTAAAGTAGATCCATGATATATGGAAAAATCTCATAAAGATAAAAGGGACAAGCAAAATAGTAAGCTCCAAAGTGACTTAGGTCCTCATCAATCTTAAACCATGATGAAAGAAACATCCATAAAAGAGAGAAAGATAACATGATCAGACTAGTCTAGAAAGGTAAATTTACTATGGGTCATGCAAAGGAAGAAATAGGCGTAAACGATGGAATTGATAGTATATTAAACCACATTATGCTAGTCAACCCATTTCCAAGGAAATCCATCAAATAATGTGCAGGGGAAAATAATTCACAGGTGCATGAAAGGATAATCCCAATGAATGCATTGTCTCATTAAGAAATCCACTAAAAGAACATTTCTAAGTAAAAGTCAGGGTTAATTTCCAAGTAATCCACAAAATAATGATCAATATGGTGTGTGAATAATGTGTAACAAAGAGTAGAGTGTATGCCTCATGTTATAGAAATTGCGTACACCTTAACAAGAGCAATATATTTGAGATATGATACACCCAAAAGACAAACATGTTTCTACAATGAATTGCCCCCGGACAAGGGGAAACCTAGGGAAATGAACACATAAAAAAGAACACAAAAGAGATATACTAACTCTGGGGCCAGTATGATTATATGATAACTCATGTATATAAACAATTATAGAAAAATGAATTGAAATCATCTCCTAAAGGTAGTAGAACTATGAGCACAATGGAAGAAGATCACATAAGAGATACAAACAAAAAGTATTTTTGGGTCAATATTGTGAAGATAGAAAATAATGATGGTTTCTACCAATTTGCATCATCCCCAAATAGGCAACACAAAGACACATTTACAATAATAGAACATGTACGACATAACATGTATACAATATATGGAATAATTAAGATACAAATGGAGGAATATCATGACAGGTTGGTTCCTTTATCACCTTACACCAACAAAGAAACAAGGGTATCCTAAAAAAATATAGACAAAGCATCTAAAAAGTAGCACATCATGGAGGAAGCACAATATAAACATGAAAACACATTAAAAAATTCATTGTACAAGAGGAGATAGTTAAGAACATTGTCTGCCCCTCATCTTTGTTATCATTATTTAGGGAAGGTGGGAAATACACAAATAAAGCACAAAAGTGGAGCCACTACAAGTACCATTCTCTAATGATGAATCACTATATTTTTCACAAGGAATCATGGATAGCATTTGTGAAAATTTAGCAAATAATTCATGATTTATTTTAATAAGCTCATACATGTCATAAGAATTATTAACATGAAAATTATTTTAATCATTAACATTTTCATAATCATCAAGAGTATCTTATTCACCTAGATTAACAACAATAGGATCTTTTATGAAAAAGAACAATCATCATGTTTAGACACTTTAATTTTATTTAGATGAACTTCCTCCCTTGGGATACACATAGCTTGGTCAAAGGGAATCAAAGTATTATGAGGTGCCTTAGGGGAGGAAATAGTTTGAGAATCTATCTCACGGGCTCTAGCATGATGTTTATGATGATGCCCATGATCACAATGGTTGTTTTTGGTTGTTTTTGATATTTGGGAAGGCTTAGGTTCAATTAGCACTGGGTCCTTTTATTCTGTAGGAGGAAGAATGGAAGGAACCTTGCTAGGTTGAGAGATAGAGGAAATGAAACACTTGTAATATATAGGAGGTAAAATGGAAGCATAGATAGGAGGAATAGGTGGTGTAGGAAGGGTTCCAAGTCCAAAGCAAGGAGATGGGACATATTTAGGAATGCTCAGTTAGGAAATCTTTTGGGCTTTGAATTTTTGGTAAGATAAGAAGAGACGGGCTTGGTAAGATTGTCTTGGTTAAGAAATAGTAGGAAAAAATAAGTCAAGGTAAAAGTTACCATGAATCAATAAAGGATGATAGAGAATATCATTGATTGTGATGATTTATCCATTATGGGGAAATTTAAAATACTTATGGATAGGAGAGACAATAGGTTTAATGGTAGTGAGACAAGGAAGGCCAAGTCTCACTTGGAATTGACTAGAAGTTGGGATGACAAAAAAGGTTACGTCTAGGCATTTATTACCAAATTCTATGGGAAGATTGATGGAACCATACATAGGATAATAAAAACCAGTGAAAGTATTAATCATCACATTTGATTTATCTCAGGACTCTTGATGAAATTATCAGGTGTAAAGGTCTTCCTCAGTTATAACAATCACCACACAAGTAGGATCAATAAGAAAGGTCATAGAGAGAACTTATCATTAATATTCATAAGGAGGACCATTAGGTTACTTAATAGTCTCCTTATAATAAAATGTAATGCATAGCTTAGGTTTAGGTTTAAAATTAGATTGGGATTGATCAATGAGATTGACAACATTATTAGCCACGCTACACATGTTATCAAGATTCATAGAAGTGAGTTCATGAGGCAAAAAAATATTGGTTGGAGAAGGTAATATGGTAGGCTCAACATTATTGGTAGAATGGGAAGGTAAATGATTGGTATCAATTTATAGAATTTGTTTAGGGGGTGCAACATATTTGTTTCCTTTGTCATTCACACCCTCCATGGTTATGTTGTTGGATTCAATAAGATCTTGGATGATGTTATTCAAAAGGATGAAATTATCATTATCATGGCCAGGATAACAATGATATTGAAAAAAATCTTTGGGATCATGAGAAGCTAGAAATTGTTTGGGAGGATCAATTGATTTAACAAGGAAGTTTCAAATCATTAGCATGAAGACACTTCAACATAAATTTTTGAAATATTTTTAGAAAGTGAAGTAAAATTATGAGATGGTCTAAAGGTATATAACAAAGGATCCACACCTGATGCTACAATTGACAATCGTGCATCAATGTTGTTAAAATAGTTGTTGATTTTAATGATACCTTTATTGGGTTTGTGGAACTTTTGGGTAGATTTATAAGAGGCATCACTCTTATCAACCAGAGCCATTGGAGTGGATGACTCAAATTACTTCACTTAAAATGGATAATCATGAAATACTGCACACAAATGGATAAAATAGGTAAATTAAAAAAGATCAAATTTTATCTAATGTCTTTTTACAAATTAGAAATAAAAATGCATTGAACATCCACATTAGGCACAAGATAAACAATCTGAGCATGCACATGTTTAGATATACAACCAAAATCAATCTTCTTTTCCTTAAAACCTTACTTACAATGAATCAAATTGGTTAAAATTTTTTTAGGACCGATATTATTTTGAAACTGTTGAATGAAACCATTAACAATTTTTTGAAATGAATCAATAGAATAAGGAGGTAAATAAACATACCATTTTTAGGCCCAGTCTCTAAATTTTCTAGTAAATAATTTATCCATAAGTTTATGATCATAAGAGAAGTCACTACACAAGGCTTGAAATGTTTCACATGAGTCAAGGGTTCACATTTTCTAGTATAGATCTCCAAATGTAGTATTTCCATGTATTGAGGGATAAGTGTTGATGAAAATTATTCAATTGTGTATTGTCATTGATGTTTACACAAATGTATAATCCTTTCTAAGCACAGTTATTGTATGCTAGATTCTCTCAGGCATTGAAGAAGACCAAAGTGATTTTCAGTTCTAACCGAGTTCACTCGGGCATTACAGTAACGGTCGGGCATTAAAGGATTACAATGTTAACTGAGTTATGCTTTTAGTGTCAGCCAACTAACAACAGTTTACATTTTATGGTTAATTGGTTATATGCATCCAATAGACTTAAGTTTTATTATTTATTTGGAAGTTTATTCAAGCTGACTTGACAAGGCTTATCATATATATACAAGTTCAAGTGTGGATTGAATGTGTGAAGGAATAAGCAGTAAGACGTGTGTGAGTTTTTTTGATATGAAGAGTGAAGGAAAAATCAGATGGGATTCTGATTAAAGACAAAACATCTAGACAAAGATGCAATAAAAATATTTGATCAGTAAGGACCCATTTTAAAGTCAGACACAAAGATCTGAATCAACAAAGATAGTTTCTTCGTCAAACAGGTCAATCCATTGTTACTCTCTAACAATTGTAGCAGTGATCCAAAACCTCTTTACAGAGTAGACTTAACAGTCTTTCATGAATCCTCTCACAAGGTGACATTTCTAAATTGAAGTGTTTGAAGACCTCTCACAAGGCTGTTAGTAATAACCGAGAGAGGGGGGGGGGTGAATTAGTGGCCTCAAAAATCAATCCTTAAATCAAACCTTAAAACTTATAACAACTAATTATGTCTCAAGTTATCTTCTATCCTACAAGATGTATGCCTTGAAATACTTTAATCAATTTTCTACTTGTCGGATTGCTTTTCTAATCTCTCTTCTGTATGATTACTGATAAGCAGTTAACTATTTACCAAAACACAATAAATATGCAGAGTATATCGATAAATCCAAAATTGCATATGTGAAATGTAAAACAGTAAATTAATAAACCATAAACACATAACACAAGTATTTTAACGTGGAAACCCTGTTAAGGGAAAAACCACTAGGACCGGTACCCCAAATTTTCACTCTTCTGAAGTGAGCTCTATTAGGAGCCAACCTTGTTAAAGGTTACAAATACAATGTTAGGTGTGACCTTGTTAGAGGATTTAGAAATAGTTTGTCAACTAGTATCTGGCATCTAATGCTACCATCCTTGATCAAACACTCACCTGGCCTATCAATAGGTATCGGGCATATCCAATGCTACTTTTGTGATCAAACTTTTTGATACTCCTTGGGATGTATCTCAATTGTAAAAGAATTTTAAGTCCTGCTTAGTTAAGAGGCTTATATGATTCAATGGTTAAACTGAAACACTAATGATCTGTTCATACATATAACTAAATTGTATATTTTCAGATCTATTGTAAGTCCATTACCTCTTTGATCAATATAATCACTTTATACCTTTGCTCCACAATGTTCTTCTCTATGATGCTTGTCTCACTATTCGTCGGTGTCTGCAGAATCTAGCTCTTCCTTTAGCTTGTTGATCAGGATTGAATGAAGACTTTCTTCTCCTTCATATTTTCTTTAGCATCTTTCCTTATTCTCTTGTTCACCCCACAATTTGTAATGAATTGGGTTTGTCTCTATATAGACATGATTTCCCCTTTCTTGGCTTTCTTGGCTTTCTTGATTCTTGGCGTGTTCCACAATTCTTTCTAATAGATTTAAAGAAAACTCCTAATTTATCTCAAAGAGATCTTCTTTCCAACTGGATGAATCAAATTTAAATCACTTACTTATTTTCAAATTTATATGGATGATTAAAACAATGATAAGTATCTTTTAATTCTATCTTTAGCTTCTTGATAGCTAAGCATTTTGTCATTTTCTGAACTCTCTATTCTATTGGTCAACACTTCAGTTAGTCATCGATGATAATTTACTATTCCATCAGTGTGACTTCAGTTGTCATCGGGATCTCTGTCCTTGTCTTCTCTGTCAGGCAACACTGAAATTCTTCTCATCGGGTTACTCTGTATTTTTCTCGTCAGGAAACACTATAACTCTGCTCATCGGTAATGTTGTGCATTCACTCATCGGGTAACACTGTGACTCTACTCTTCTACTTTGACCATCGGTGTGCACTCCATTGGTGTATGTAGTCACTTAGTGAATACTTGACTTGTATGCATTACTGATAGCATAGTCTTGATTCATCGGTTCTTTGAAGTCTCTAGGCAGTGTTTCCATGACCATACATATTATATCAAGTTGACATCAATGACAATACAATAAATTAAATTGATTTAATGCCTTGCATGATGATCAACTTAACATCTTCATACATTCAATTAGTTACATGTCATCAATCTCTCCCTTTGGCATTGATGGAAACATACTACATTATCATACTATACTATTGCTAATACAATATGAAATATACAGTTTCATCAAGCTTTCCTAATGTAACTATTACAAATGTCTGGCTACCGGTAAGCTCAAATAGCTTTGATTTGATTCTTGCAGCTTTAATTGTCTTCAAACTCTCTCCCTTTGACTGTTCTTCTTTCTTTTGATGTCTCTTGTTAGTAATTCTCTTCCTTTGTGTGTACTCTCCCTTTCTTGTTATATTATTCTCTCCCTATGGATACTGTAATGAATATGATCTTTCCCTGAGTTGATATTGGATATAATCTCTGTATCTATGATAATGAGATATCTCTCTCCCTTTGACATCAATGTCAAACATCTTTTTCAAGAAAATATTTTACAGTGATGCCAAATGGATTCTTTCTATCCATACTATATTCCTTGAATTTCCCATTCCATCATTAACAACTCTGGTGCTTGGTGTAGATATATACCTTTCTATATATGGATTTATCTTTGAAGTTCATCACTATGCTTACATCAACATGAATGATATTCTGATGATATGCAGGCTAATGCAACCTTCTAGTCAGCTTACTAACCAATAGACAAGGGTCTGAACCCTAGTCTCTTTCTCAAGTATTCAAATGCATCCTTGGGCAGTGTCTTGGTGAAGATATCGGCCAATTGTTCCTTTGATTGCACATACTCAAGTATTACCTCCTTTGCCTGAACTTGTTCTCTTAAATAATGATAATTGATGGAAATATGCTTTATTTTAGCATGCATTATTAGATTCTTGGAAATGTTTATTGCACTTGTATTATCAAAATAGATAATTACTGGTTCTAGAATTTGCATATGCATACCTTCCAGTAAATGTTTGATCCATGCAATATTTGAGCAGTTTGTAGCAGCAGCAACATACTCTACCTCTGTAGTAGATTGAGAGATGCATCCTTGCTTCTTGCTGATCCATGTGACAAGTCTTTCACCCATAAAGAATGCTCCTCCAGTTGTGCTCTTTCGGTCATCAATATTTCCATCCCAATCAATGTCGGTAAAAACCTTAAGTTCAAATTTGCCTTCTCTTTTGTACCATAACTATATTCCTTGGTATTCTTCAGATATCTTAGGATTCTTTTCACAACAATCTTATGTGATTCCCTGGGATTAGCAAAAAATATAGCAACTATTTCTACTGCATGTGCAATATCTGGTCTAGTATGTACAACATACATGAGTTTTCCAATCATAGATCTATACAAAGTCTGATTTACCTCTGATGACTTGTCTTCCTTTGTTAGTTTGCATCCAATTTCCATCGGTGTTCCAACTGGTTTGGACTCTTCCATCTTGAATATTTTTAGTACTTCTTTGATGTACTTGGATTGTGTAATAAAAATACCTTCATCTTGTTGCATGATCTGCAGACCAAGAAAGAACTTTATCTCTCCAAACATAGACATCTCAAACTCTTTGCTCATTTTATTTGTAAATGATTTTCATAATATATCATTGCCTCCAAATATGATGTCATCAAAAAATATCTCAGCAATCAAAATGTTAGCATCAGTATCTCCCTTCAAATAAAGATTACTATTTTCACTAGTATCTCCCTTCAAATAAATATTACTCCTTCTAGCATAGAAATGGGTGCAAAGGTCTCTCCATAGTCAATTCCTTCTTCTTGTGCATACCCCTTGCATACTAGTCTTTCTTTATTTCTTGTGACTTCTCCATTATCATTTAGCTTATTCCTGAATATCCATTTTGTACCGATGACATTCTTGTCATCTAGTCTTGGCACAAGTGTCCACATCTTTCTTTTATCTATCTGTTCAATCTCTTCATTCATAGCACTTATCCATTCATCATTATCTAGTGCAACATTGATAGATTTGGGCTCATAATCACAAATAAGACATCTTTTATTTAGAGACTTACTTCTGGTTCTCATACCAACCTTTTTATCTCCTATGATCTGGTTCTATGGATGGTTCCTTCTGACATATCTTACAAGTACAAGTCCAACTCTTTGTCTATCAACTTGATCATCATTTTATTCTTCATTCTGTTCTCCATCACTTTGTGCATCATTTTGAGCAATATTCTGATCATCGGTATTTGTAGCCTGATGCTTGGGTGCAATGATCTATTTCTCAGGAGCTCTACATTGTTGGTAGGGTAGAGTGTCAGGTTCCTCATTGTAAGTGAACCTATTGTAGTCCTCTGGTTCTTTAGTGCTTTCCTTTTCATTTTTCTCTGCAAATTCATTTATCTTTACATTTGCACTTTCAATAATTTTGTTAGAGGCTTTGCTTAGGCATTTATAAGCCTTGCTCTTGCTAGAATACCCTAGAAAGATTCCTTCATCACTCTTAGAGTCAAGTTTTCCATTTCTATCATCTTTTAAGATATAACATTAACTGCCAAATTTTTTGAAATAACTTACATTTGGTGTGTATCCATACCATATCTCATAAGGTGTCTTTTTGGTGTCTTTCTTCAATTGTACTCTATTCAATGTGTAAACAGAAGTACTGACAGCTTTTCTCCAGAAGATTTGGGTGATCCCCTTCTCTATCATCAGTGTCCTTGCACAATCAACTATGGACTTGTTCCTTCTTTCAGCAATTCCATTCTACTGTGGTGTTCTTGGTGCAGAGACCTATCTTTTGATTCCATGCTCATTACAAAAGTTAGTGAATTCATCTGAAATAAATTCCCCTCCTCTATCTGACCTTAATAATTTCAACTCCTTACCACTTTGTTTCTCAACCATTGCCTTATACCATTTAAACATCTTAAATGCTTCTGATTTATCTTTTAGAAACATAATTTTCATCATTCTAGAGTAATCATCAACAAAGAGAATAAAATATCTATCTCCATAATAACTCTTTGTCCTCATAGGTCTACATAAATTAGTATGGACTAATTCTAGAATTGCATCAGATGTATGGGTTTTGCTTTTAAAACTAGACTTTGTCATTTTACCTTTTTGACAATTCTTACACATGATGTTATCAGGCTTGGCCATCATCGGTAAGCCTCTAACATTTATCTTTTTACTAATCCTTATCATGTTGTCAAAATTCACATGACACAATCTTTTGTGCCACAACCATATGTCTTCATTTTTAGCAATCAAACAAGTGGTTTCAGTATCATTCAGATAGAATAGGTTACCTTTTGTCTGCTCATTGGAACCAATTAGATTTCCTGATTTATTGAAGATCTTTGCCTTCTTATTTTCAAATGCTACTCTGTAAACTAAATTATTCAGCTGAGAAACACTCAATAGATTATAATTCAATCCATTTACCCAATAAGCATTTTCACATTTTATCTGGTTATTCAACATTATAGTTCCTGTACCTTCAACTGGACAAGGTGTGTCGTTACCCATTCTTACTGAACCACCTTTATAGTATTGAAAAGTCTCAAACTTTTTCTTATCACCGGCCATATGGTTAGTGCAACCACTATCTATGATCCAGAAATCATTTTTACTAACCTTAGATATGAGTGTAGTTTCTACATACCTTTCTTCATCATCATCTGAATCATCTTTTACTTCCATAAACACCATCTCGATGTCTTCATCAGATTCGGTGTCAGTGTCTTCATCTTTGCATTTTGCTAGGTAACTGGCCTTCTTTCCTTTGTCCTTATAGTCTCGGGTATCTCTTCTTTCTGATTGTTGGTAGCTTCTGTAATCACCTCTGTCAGACTTCTTTTCAAATGATCTATCATTACTTCTTTCATATTTTCTTCTGTTAGTACATCTTGCAGCAAAGTGTCCAATATCTTTGCAATTAAAACAAACAAGTGGTAATTTACCTTTGCCTCTCTGCATTCTTTTGGCCATAAGTGCTTCAATTTCATCAAGATCATCTTCTTCACTTTCACTATCACTATCTTTTCTCATAGTGTTTTTATGACTTGATTTACTTATTCTCATAGAAGTTTTGAATGCAAACTCTATATTTGGTAAGACACTATTATCAAAGTTATTTATCTCAAATGAAATCAGTCTTCCAATCAAACTTTCTAGAGTAACGTTGCTATTTTCTACTACTCTCATTTCTTGAATGGTAGATACTCTAATAGCATAAGTAGGTAGTAAGGTTCTTAGAATTTTACTTACCACTGTATATTTTTCTAGTATACCTCCAACTCCTTGGATAACATTGACTACCTCTTTGATTCTTGTGCTGTACTGAGTGATGTTTTCACCTTCTTTCATTTTGAGATTATCAAACTTTCCTCTAAGGCTTTCTACCTTGGCTCTCAAAACATTCTTGTCACCACCATGTACAAGCATCAATTTGTCCCACATCTACTTTGCAGTCTTGCAGGTTTTGACAACTTCAAATTCAGCATTAGAGAGTGATGAAGCAAGTTCTATCTTCATGTAATTGTGCTCATGCTTCTCTCTCAATTGTTCAATTGTTGGTGCTCCTGTGGGAAACACATATTCAACATCTAAGTATTGAGTAACATCATTGCCAATACCTAATAAATGGAGTCTTATTCTGCTCTACCATGGAGAAAAATTACCTTTGTTCAACTTGGGCACATCTTGTCTGTTCATCTTGTGATCTTTAGCTTAGGTCTTGAAACCTTCCTTCTAAGCACACAAGTTGTGATACCAATTGTTAGTAATAACTGAGCGGGGGGTGAATCAGTGGCCTCAATAACCAATCCTTAAATCAACCCTTAAAACTTATAACCACTAATTATGTCTCAAGTTATCTTCTGTCCTACAAGATGTATGCCTTGAAATACTTTAATCAATTTTCTACTTGTTAGATTTCTTTTCTAATCTCTCTTCTGTATGATTACCGATAAGCAGTTAACTATTTACCGAAACACAATAAATATGTAGAGTATACCAATAAATCCAGAATTGCATATGTGAAATGTAAAATAGTAAAGTAATAAACCATAAACACATAACACAAGGATTTTAACATGGAAACCCTATTAAGGGAAAAACCACTGGGACCGGTTCCCCAAATTTTCACTCTTCTGAAGTGAGTTATGTTAGGAGCCAACCCTGTTAAAGGTTACAAACACACTATTAGGTGTGACCTTGTTAGAGGATTTAGAAATAGTTTGTCAACTAGTATCTGGCATCTAATGCTACCATCCTTGATCAAACACTCACTTGGCCTGTCAATAGGTATCGGGCATATCCAATGCTACTTTTGTGATCAAACTTTTTGATACTCCTTGGGATGTATTTCAATTGTAAAAGAATTTTGAGTCCTGCTTGGTTAAGAGGCTTATATGCTTCAATGGTCAAACTAAAACACTAATGAACTGTTCATACATATAACTAAATTGCGGATTTTTAGGTCTATTGTAAGTCCATTACCTCTCTGATCAATATAATCACTTTATACCTTTCCTCCACAATGTTCTGCTCTGTGATGTGTGTCTCACTATTTGTCGGTGTCTGCAGAATCTAGCTCTTCCTTTATCTTTTCTATCTGGATTAAATGAAGAATTTCTTCTCCTTCAGATTTTCTTTAGCATATTTCCTTTATTCTCTTTTTCACCCCATAATTCGTAATGAATTGGGTTTGTCTCTATATAGACACGATTTCCCCCTTTCTTGGCTTTCTTGATTCTTAGCGTGTTCCACAATTCTTGCTAATAGATTTGAAGAAAACTCCTGATTTATCTCAATGAGATCTTCTTGCCAACTGGATAAATCAGATTTAAATCACTTACTTATCTCCGAATTTATCTGGATGATTAAAAAAATGATAAGTATCCTTTAATTCTATCTTTAGCTTCTTGACAGCTAAGCATTTTGTCATTTTCTAAACTCTCTATTCTGTCGGTCAACACTTCAGTTAGTCATCAGTGATAACAGAATGTTCCATTGGTGTGACTTTAGTTGTCATTGGGATCTCCTTCCTTGTCTTCTCCATTGGGAAACACTAAAATTCTTTCTGTCAGGTTACTCTGTGTTTTGCTCATCGGGCAACATTGTAACTCTTCTCGTCGGTAATGCTGTGCATTAGTTCATCGGGTAACACTGTGACTCTGCTCTTTTACTCTAACCATCAGTGTGCACTCCATTGGTGTATGTAGTCACTTAGTGAATACTTGACTTGTATGCATTACTAATAGCATAGTCTTGATTCATCGATTCTTTGAAGTCTTTAGGCAGTGTTTCCATGACCATACAGATTATATCAAGTTGACATCAATGACAATACAATACATTAACTAATTTCATGCCTTGCATGATCATCAACTTAACATCTTTAGACATTCAATTAGTTACATGTCATCAAAGGCCACTCCTTACAGGGTGATTAAATCGTCTAATAGGGTCACACCTAATAATGTGTATTGTAACCTTTAACAGGGTTGGCTCCTAACAAAGCTCAATTCAAAAGAGTGAAAAATAGTAACTAGTTGCAATTGGGAAATTGTGTTTCCTTGTTAAATATTGGTGTCATCTGTGTACATGTTATTTTCTTTATGCTTTATGTTTCTACACTTAATCACTAAATGATACTCAAATTTTATATCTTATGACTTGCTTTGTTCACCGAGTAACAGAAGAATATCTTTATTAACTGAGCAACAATGATAAGTTTGTTTTAGACATCTAAGAGACTTGGATTTGTTTTTGTAGTAATTGATTCACCCCTCCCCTCCCAGTTACTCAAATCATTTATAACAATTGGTATCAGAGAATTTGGTGCTTTTAGGGAAGGTTTCAAGGCCTAAGCTAAAGATCAGAGATGTCTTACAGAAGGGATATCCCCAAGCTCAACAAAGACAACTTCGTTGCATGACAAGATTTGATGAGGCTAAATATATCTACTATTGGAGACACTAGTTTTCAATTCCTAGATCACAAGTATGTGGAACCACCGAGACCTATGTCAATGGATCAAATGATGGACATGAGGAATCATAACATAATGTTGATTGATATAACTTCTTCACTCAGCTATTCTGAATTTGATGAAGTCAAGGACTGCCCTACTACCTATGATATGTGGAAAAAACTACATGATATACATGGAGGAGATGAAAATGTAAAGAGAGTCAAAGAAGAAAGTCTCAGAGGTCAGTTTGATTAGATGAAAATGAAAGAAGGAGAAGACATTAAAAAATATAGTGAAATAATCAAGAAAAGTGTCAGTGCCATTAGAGCTGCCGGTGGAACAATTGAAGAAAAAAAAATGGTTAGTAAGGTATTGATAAATTTAATTCCTATCTATGCTATTAGAGTTTTAGCTATTCAAGAGATGAGGTGAAGTAATGATATAACTCTAGACACATCCTAACAACTTTTGAGTTGGACAATTTTGACAATTATTCTCCTAATCCTAGAAATTTTGAGTCTACATTCAAAGCTAAATTAAACCTTGGTAAGATGGATAGAAACTCAAAGGAAATTTTTTTTACAGTGATAGTGATGATGATTCTGATGATGAAGATCTAGAAATCATTGAAGCATTACTTGCAAAGAGAGCTGCCAAAGGAAAGTACAAAGGAAGAATACCATTGATTTGCTTTTCATATGATGAGGTTGGTCACATTACGGGTAAGTGTCCAAACAAAGAAGACAAAGATGAGAAAAATTTCAAAAAGTACAAAGGCAAGAAGGATTTTAAGAGTTACAAAAGCTACAAGGACAAAGGTAAGAAATCTTGTTATATTGCAAAAGATTCTGATAGTGATGAAGATGAAGATGAAATGGTTTACATTTCTATTAAGGATGGGTCAGACAATGAAGATAATGAAAAGACTGCACTTTTCTCTCATATTAGAAAGAATGACACTTGGATAATTGATATTGGTTTTTCTCACCACATGACCAGTGATAAAACTAAATTTGAATATCTTGAGCACTATGATGGTTGGAGTGTCAGTTTTGGGAATGATGAAACCTACTATGTGAAAGGTAAAGGTTGTATTTCTCTAACTGAAGGAATCAAATGTGATAATTCTTATTGGGTTGAAGGACTAAGGCATAATCTACTAAGTGTGGAACAATTAAATAAAATTATTTTCAAGGTAGAATTCATGAATGGTAAGGCCAAGCTCCTAGATGGTAAAGGAAACCTAGTTGGAACTGGCAGACAAACAAAATGTAATCTATTCTATCTTGATCTCACTGAAATTTCATGTTTTATTGCACAAGTAGAAGAAAGCTAGTTATGGCATAAAAGGTTATGTCATGTGAATTTTGATAACCTATCAACATAAGAAATAACAAAAGAGTAAGAGGTATTCCTATTATGAAGAAACTTGAATTAGCAATATGCAAACAATGTCAAATTGGGAAGATGGGCAAAACTAGTTTCAAGAGAAATAATTACAATACATAAGAAGTCTTGGAGTTAGTGCATACTGATTTGTGTGGACCAATTAGAACAAAAAGTTACATAGGTGAGAAGTATTTCATTCTATTTTTTGATGACCATTCTAGAATGATGATTATTATGCTTCTCAAAGAAAAATCAGAAGCTTCTCAAAAGTTTAAGTGGTACCTTGCCAGAGTTGAGAAGGAAACAAGAAAGAAACTTAAATGCTTAAGATCTGACAAAGGAGGTGAATTCATTTTTAACGAGCTCAATGAATTCTACAATGAAAGAGGAATCAAGAGACAAGTATCTTCCCTAGGTACACCACAAAAAATTGGGATAGCAGAAAGAAAAAACATATCTATTATGGATTGTGCAAGAACCTTGATGATTGAAAAGAATGTTGTAACCAAATATTGGAAGGAAGCCATCAGCACTGCAATTCACACC
Source organism: Thuja plicata (assembly GCA_018584345.1). Lineage (NCBI taxonomy): Eukaryota > Viridiplantae > Streptophyta > Pinopsida > Cupressales > Cupressaceae > Thuja > Thuja plicata. The sequence goes on along the minus strand of MU224538.1, from coordinate 5,744,190 downwards.
TTGAACAGAGTTCAACTGAAGAAAGGTATTGAGAAGACACCTTTTGAATTATGGTATGGCTATAAACCCAATGTTTGTTATTTCAAAGTATTTGGAAGTAAATGTTACATCTTGAAGGAAACAACAAATGGAAAATTTGATGTAAAAGGTGATGAAGGTATATTCCTAGGCTACTCCTGTAAAAGTAAAGCATATAAATGTTTGAATCCTGCTACTCATAAATTCATAGAAAGTGTACATGTAAAGATTGATGAGTTTCCAGAGAGAAGTGAAGAACAAAGTAGTAAAGAGCCCGAGGACTACAGGAACTTTGTGTATTATGAACCTGATACTATACCTAAGATGTAGGATTTGAGAGACAAATCCACAGAAACCCAAAGAACACCTGCATGCAAGAACCTATCACAGAAGAGAAGCAAAAAGAGAGAAGGAGAAGAACTTAGAAGTTGCTCAGAAAGTGAGAGAGAAATTATAATCTGAATTAATGAAAAAGAAACTACAAAGTTTAACCTATAAAGGTGAATGAAACCCTAAAACTAGAAAAGCTAGGTTGCACATTAATAATTAACATAAATATTAATTATAATGCACCTAAGAGATAGCTTAAGTAAACTAGAGTAATAAAAAACTTAATTAATTAAATCAAAGTGATCTAATTAATAAGTGTAAATAGATAATTACTCTAGCACCCCCCCTTAAGTGAAGCTCAGGAGGTAAGCTAACCTAGCACAGCTATGAAAGCTGGAAAAAAGGGTCCCGGCAACAGGGCCTGTTCAGGTACCCAAGCACAACCAAATCTCTGTAAAGCGGAGAAATAGAGAAAACCACATGGGAAAAACCATACTCCAAGAAGAGATAGAAGAAAATGCAGAAAAGAATGGCTCAAGAGACTCTCTCAAAACCATAAGTACAATCAAACCCCCCATGAGAGAGGGATGAGACACCAAAGCCCCCCCAGAATGATGGAACCCCTGTAGGAATGATCGAACCAATGGAACTCCAATGTGGAGGAAATAGAGGTACAGAGTAACAAGGGAACCCCTAAATGAGAGGTGAAATGGGAACACCGAGATGATGCTCAAAGGAGAATGAATGAGATTCCTGGAATGGAATGCCCAAAGAAGGTGGGCCAATAGATGTGCTGAATTTGTCAGCTGAGAGGAGATGAATGTCCTCAGATATGCCCTCAATAATTGGAGGGGAAGGCTCGATGTAGGGAGTGACCATAACAGGGACGACTGAAGAAGACTCATGCTGAACAACTGCAGGCACATTAGGAGGAGGAGGTGGAGAAGCCAAAACACTGATCTCAAGAGCAACACAGAAGTTTAGGTGACCTGACTTCTTCCCACTAGGCACTCGTGTAGTAGGAGAGATATTCTCTGACATAGGAGATGGTGGACCAAAATGGGAGAAGGAGTACAGGCAAGTGGCATGATCAACTATCCCTGTAGCAACAATGCGGCCAGTCACACTATCTGAGATGTGTACAGAATCTACAGTGAACTCAACTGTCTTCTCTGTCCCACTGTGAGTAATTTGATAAATGGAGAGAAGGTTCGATGACAAGGATGGAACACATAGTACATCATCAAATGCACCACCATTGATGTCAATAGAACCCTGACCACACACAGGCATAATAGTATCATTCCCCATCAAGATGTGTGGGGTAGGAGAGGCTGCAAAAGATGAGAAGGAACTCTAAGAAGATGCCATATGAAGTGAAGCACTGGAATTTAGCAACCACCTAGAAGAGGGAGCTATAGAAGATGTACATAAGGCATGGCCCTTTCCATTATCTGACCCATCTGTCGGAGATGATGATGAAGAAGACCAACGAGAAGAGGAAGAAGGAATATCAATGTTGCTCTTATGAAGAAGAGCTGTCAAATCAACAATCTGTTGGGCATATCCATCTACCTTCTTCTGAAAGCACTAAGACTCATCATGATTGAACTTATTGCAATAAGTACACTTGGGTTTTTATGTCTTTGATTTCCCCTTAGGTGAAGGAGGTGGGCCAGAGGAATGCTAAGAAGGAGAATCCTTCCAAGATTCTGTGGATTGTGATACCTATTTCTACTCCTATTTCTGTGGAGATGGGTGAGCAACCAAGGCATGGCTCATAGAGCCTGAAGCATCATGTAACTATTGAATCTTTGACTTCTCTCGAGTCAACCGATCACAAAAGGCCACAAATGAAAGCATATTGTGTCTAGGACCCAAGGCATCCACAGTGGAATAGAAAGTGGAGGAGAAAATCTAGAAATCTCCATGAAGGCTTGAGAGTATAAGAAAGATACACTCATCATCTGATTTGGTCTTCCCACATCCTTGTAAAAGTGATCGGAGAGCATTGAAATTCATCAAGAAGTCCTCAATGGTGGAAAAACTATTAGGAGACAAGGATGTCAACTCTGTATCAAGCTGAAGTGCCCTAAATGCATTCACTATGCAAAACAGATCTGCAAACTTTCCCCAATATGCGCGAGGAGTGGTCAAACCATCCATATGAAATAGGAGGCTGTCTAAAATGTGCAGTGCAATCAAACCCATGGCTTCATCCATTTTGTTTTTGTGCTAAAGGACCTCAAACAAATGATGCAGAATAGGTTGGTTCTCATCCATACATGACCATAAGCCATGTGACATGAGTAGCATGTTCATGTGTGCTTTCTAGGTGTGATAATTGTGAGGTGTCAGCCGGGCCACAGAGGGGTCCGACATTGAGAGAAGAAGTAGAAAGAAGTAGAAGGGTCATTTATGAATTAAATTATAGAAAGAAAATGTACCCCCCACAATGTATAATTCTATCCCCACTGTACAAAAAATAAACAAGTACAGAAAGCATAAAAAAATGAGAGCAAAACCTGGATGCCAGATGCAGAGAGGGAGGAAGTTGAAGCCTCTACTTCAACACAAAAAATGAGAACTCAAATGGTCAAATAAGAAGACAAGACTAGCATCATCATGTCCAGCTTAGAAACACCTTTCTGGTGATATTTTGTTTTCTGAAAATGGACACCGTATGCACAAGTTATGGCCGAAAAACCAACTGCTCCTCCGAAAATGAGCTCACTAGAAAAAACTAGTCACTGGGAAAAATTTGACGATCAAATGACCGTCACAGAATCTTGGAAAAAAATTGACGGCCATCTACATGTTGTGGGCCCATCTCACTGGAAAAATTCTTCGTTTCCAGAAAATTTTAAAAAACTGCCAGAAATTTTTGAAAAATTGCTGGGAAAAAAATCTGGCAGGTGACATCACCTGGCGTGCTGTTGGTGGTGGCAAGTGGCGGACTGCCGGTGGAGGTGGTGGTCGGGTGGCTCCCAGGTGGCAGTGCCAGTAGGGGTGGCTCCGGTGGTCGGTTGGCAGTGTGCTGGCGGGGGCCGGGCGTGGGCCGAGCTGGGGTGGCGCGCCTTGGCTGCGCTGCGCAGACCCCCAAAACTTTAAAAAAAATTATTTTTTTAAATTATTTTTTTGATTTTTTTCTTATTTTTTGTGTCGTACGACCTAGGAGTGAGAAAATTTTCCTTTGGGGTCACTGTGGCCAAAACCAGCAAATTTTATATGATTTTCAACTCTCCCAAGCCTTCTGAGCGCAATGGTGGAGTCCATTTTGGCTCAAAGTGCTCCATAAAATAGTGCCTCCTCCAAAATGAAGGAAAAAACTCAGAGAAGCTGTGGCTTTCATTTGCGAATCACAACTTCAAAAACCCTCAGACCAGGCAGCAACAGGGAAGCTCTGATACCATGTAGGATTTGAGAGACAAATCCATAGAAACCTGAAGAACACTTGCATGCAAGAACCTATCATAGAAGAGAAGCAAAAAGAGAGAAGGAGAAGAACTTAGAAGTTGCTCAGAAAGTGAGAGCAAAATTATAATCTGAATTAATGAAAAAGAAACTACAAAGTTCAACCTATAAAGGTGAACAAAACCCTAAAACTAGAAAAGCTAGGTTGCACATTAATATTAATTATAATGCACCTAAGAGATAGCTTAAGTAAACTAGAGTAATAAACATCTTAATTAATAAAATCAAAGTGATCTAATTAATAAGTGTAAAAAGATAATTACTCTAACATAAGACATAGGAAATGGTGATTGGACAACCACCATGTCAACCATTGAATTCATCTGTACAAACCTGGTTGCAACCTATGCAACCCAAATTACTAACTGAAGAAAATGAGTCATAGACAGAGGGAATCAAGTCACAAACATAGGCACCTGAGTCTCAAATAGAGGCGCCTGAGTCTTAGACAGTGGAATCTGAGTACAAGTTGGAAGAGCAGAACAAAATGTTTGAACATGGTGAACCTAGTGGATGAAGCCCATAATCAAAGAGGAAGGAACCTATACTTGAAAAATATGTTAGAAGGCATCATGCACCTGAGAAAATAATTGGAGATCGGACATAAGGTGTAATGACAAGGAACACAATTAAAGGTACATTTTGCTTAGTGAAATTGAACCTAGATCTATTAATGATGCATTGAATGATGAAAGTTGGATAGAAGCCATGAATGAAGAGATTGAGCAGATTTAAAAGAACAAAACCTGGACTCTTGTACCTAGACCAAAAGAAAAGAATGTGATTGGTACTAAGTGGGTTTTTAGAAACAAGATGAATGAAAAAGGTGAAGTTTCTAGAAACAAAGAAAGATTAGTGTGTAAAGGATATACTCAAGAAGAGGGTATTGATTATGGAAAAAAAATTTCTCCTGTTGCAAGACTTGAAGGAGTCAGAACTCTTCTGGCATATGCAACATATAAAGGATACAAGGTACACCAAATGGATGTAAAATTAGCATTCTTGAAGAGGAAGTCTATATTGAGCAACTTGAAGGTTTTGTTGATCCTAACAAAAGGAATATGGTTTGAACATTTCACAGTATTTTATGGACTGAAGCAAGCTCCTAGAGCATGGTATGAAAGATTTCATGGTTATCTGATAAGTATTGGATTTCAGAGAACTAATGACAATAGTAGATTGTATATCAAAGAAGGACGTCAGAACAAGATACTATTAGCTGAGATATTTGTTGATGATATACTGTTTACTGGATATGATTATTTATGAAAAGAATTCTCTGAAGCTATGAGTAAGGAATTTGAGATTTCTATGTTTGGTGAAATCAAATTCTTTGTTCATTTACAAGTTCATCAGATGAAAGATGGTATCTACATTACTCAGTCTAAATACATTAGAGAGATACTGAAGAAATTTTGAATGGAAGATTCCAGACCAGTTGGGACACCTATGTCTACTGGACATAAGTTGTCTAAGGATGATGACTCAAAGGAGGTAAATCAGACTACCTACAGATCCATGATTGGTAAACTTCAATATGTTGTTCATACTAGACCTGATATTGCATTAGCAGTTGGTATTGTTGCAAGGTTTTCAACTAATCCTAGAGAGAATCATTTGATGGCTATCAAAAGGATTCTGAGATATCTTAAGGGTACTGAAGATTATGGATTATAGTATAATAAAGGAGGAAACTTTGATTTGAAGAATTTTACTGATGCTGATTGGGCATGAAGTGTTGATGACAGAAAGAGCACAAGTGGTGGAGCATTATTCATTGGTAAGAGGTTTTTCTCTTGGACCAGTAAGAAACAAATTTTTTTTTCTCATTCTATAGCAGAGGCAGAGTATGTTGTTGCAGTAGTAAATTTTTCAAATACCATATGGTTCAAACAATTGTTGTCAAGTATGAAGGAGGAAATCAAAGAACTAGTTATTATCTACTGTGACAAAACTAGTGCTATTAAAATTTCAAAGAACCCTGTGATGCATACTAAGACTAAGAATATAGCAATAAAGTATCATTTCTTGAAAGAATTGGTTCAGGACAAGGAAGTAAGGTTGGAATATGTGAATACTAAAGAACAAATTGCAGACATATTCATAAAACCTCTACGTAAGGATGCATTCTTGTATCTTAGAGGAAAGGTAGGGGTGATTACCCTAACAAAGGCTCACTAATGGAGATATTAGTGATGCATCAACTTAGCTACAAATTTTTTTTATCATGTTGATACAGATTGTCAGAGCTCATTGCATATGAATCAGCACAAACAGGTACATTACAAATTCATTGGATGTGTATTGGATAGTGTCTTTGGCATTGGTTGTCAAAGAGGGAGAGATTATTGATGTCATGCCAAAAGAAATTACTAAGGGAAAGATTATTGATGACAGAGGAAGAAATTTTATCAGAAACATAGATTAATGTAAGAGGGATAAATCTGTATTTCAATGATTGTGAAGACAAAGGGAATTTTCTAGATGAGGATCAGAATGAAGCTAATGACATTAATACAATTTTATCTTTGCTACTGTTTCTCTATAATTCTTTGTATTATGACATGTTGTGTTGCCATCAATGCCAAAGAGGGAGATTTTTGTTGACAATTATTCAATTGTGTATTGTCATTGATGTTTACACAAATGTCTAATCCTATCCAAGAACAGTCATTGTATACCAAGTTATCTTGGGAATCGAAGAAGACCAAAGTGATTTTCAGTTCTAACATAGTTCACTCGGGCATTACAGTAATGGTTGGGCATTGAAGGATTACAGTGTTAACCGAGTTATGCTTTTAGCGTCAGCCGACTAACAAAATTTTACATTTTATGGTTAATTGGTTATATGCAGCTGACAGAATTAAGTTTTATTATTTATTTGGAAGGTTATTCAAGCCTACTTGACAAGTCTTATCATATATATACAAGGTCAAGTGTGGATTGAATGTGTGAAGGAATAAGTAGTAAGATGTGTGTGAGTTTTTGTGATATGAAGAGCGAAGACAAAATCAGATGGGATTCTGATTAAAGACATAAGATCCAGAAAGAGATGCAATAGAATATTTGATCAGTAAGGATCCAGTTTAAAGCTAGACATAGAGATCTAAATCAACAAAGATAGTTGCTTCATCAAATAGGTCAATCCATTGTTACTCTCTAACAATTGTAGCAATGATCCAAAATCTCTTTACAGAGTAGACTTAATAGTCTTTCATAAATCCTCTCACAAGATGACATTTCTACATTGAAGTGTTTGAAGACCTCTCACAAGGACACTCCTTATAGGGTGATTAAATCCTCTAACAGGGTCACACCTAACAATGTATATTGTAACCTTTAACAGGGTTGACTCCTATCATGGATCACTTTAGAAGAGTGAAAAATAGTAACTAGTTGCAATTGGTGGTTTTCCAAAATTGGGTTTCCACGTTAAATCTTGGTGTCATCTATGTACATGTTATTTGATTTATGCTTTATGTTTCTACACTTAATCACTAAAGGATAATCACAGTTAATATCTTAAGATTTTCTTTGTTAATTGAGTAACAGAAGAATATCTTTATTAACCGAGCAATAGTGATAAGTTTGTTTTAGACATCTAAGGGACTTAGATTTTTTTTTTTAGTAACTGATTCACCCCTCTCCTCTCAGATACTCAACTAATTTCCAAAAATAAGAACATGAATGATATCAAGGGACAAATGACTAGCAATATCACAAATGGGAATATTGAATATGAATTGTCATGGACACAAATTTTTATTGTAAGGATGACACAATTTGGTCAAGTCTATTAATGGATATTTCAATAGATATGTTGGTATTGGACATGTGTGAAAGTGAAGGATTTGGAACATTTTGAGGAATGAAGGGAGTATTGGAATATGAAATTGGAACATTGTGGTAAGTAGGCATGGATGATGGAAAACCATAGGAGTAGGAATGATAGTATTAGTAATACTTCCAAGAGTAACATGTGTAGGATTAATGTTTGAAATATATGTAATAATGATAGGTGGAGTATATGTAGGAGCACTAGGTAAAGAAGTAGGAATGGAAATATAATTCTCAACACTAGTATTAAGATGAGAGAGTTTAAGATATTGAGTATAATTTTTTATAGAATTTAATTTGTTATCAATAAGATGAGATATTCCACACAATAAATTAACACCATTCTCATTATTATGAATCAAATTCCTCAATCCTTCTACTAAGGAGACAACATCCCTATTAGAATGATCTTGACCTAATCATTGCTAATTTTTTTCAAATTCATGAGAAATATTTTTCACTTGGGTAGGAGACACTCTTAATAATTCATCTCCATAATGAGAATAATGGGAAAAGGGGTTATCAACAATAGTGGGTATTTCATTAAGAGGCATAGTGATATCATGCATATTCCTATGAAAGATATAGAGGACATGGGATAAAATAAATCACAACTATACAACTTATTCTGACTATAGTGTTATATGTAGTGATCAAGGTTATGATGCTCATGCAAAGTAATGAAAGAGAGAGATTCATAAACAATTCAAACTATTAAGCAATTGCTAATTTAAACATTTTATATCGTAAATTCTAAGCATGGAAATCAGGTCTAAGATGGAAATATATAGATCATGCAACTATTAATAAAGTTCTTAAAAAATAGGATATGAAAATGCATAAAACTTAATGACATAGATGCAATGCATACAAATCAGCTCTAAAAATCCAAATCAAAATGGAAATGTTATGAGATGGGTTCACTAAAATGTGATGAATGGAAAATGAATAGGGGAAAGTGTTCACTAGATTCAATGAGAAAACTAGGACACCAATTCCTATATTTCTAATTATTACATTAGGAAGGAGAACATCCCACTGGGCTCAAGATGACTCAAACATTGAACGGGTGCAAGGGTTCTCCTTTTCTTATGTGAATTTTAGAATGTATCAATAAAATGTGGGAATGAAGTAAATATGTTTCAATAGGATACAAGAGGAATAGATCTATGCACACAAGCACCTAATAGATGGATTTGAAAAATTTGAGACCAGATCTAGAAAGTAGACATAGCCACTGACCTGTATCAAAAATTCCAGCTAATTCTAATTGACAAGGGTGATTGGACTAGCCCCTATAGTTGAAAGTTTCCCTTATTCTACCAAATTTTGATGTTAGGCCCCAAGATCTAAGATAGACAGTTAAAACTTCCTGAATCCAGATCTGAAGCTTCAATCTGTGTCACCTGCACATAAAAAATAAGGAAATTGTTGGGATAAAGGGGTTTTCCTAAGTCAAACCCATGTATAGGAATTAATCTTTAAATTGAAATAAAATTGCATAAAGGAAAGAATAATGTTATTATTACTAGAGACTTGATAAATGTTATAACTTCATAAACACTAGATGACTCATGAATATGTATGAAAGTTGTCTAAATTTAGTCTTGAACTTGGATCTAGGATAGAAAGAGCATGGATGCCTTCACACATGATAGGATCTAGATATTATTCCATAACTTTTATGCTTGATTGCTTTAATTGCTTTGATTTCTCCTTAGATGCTTTATTTCTTGAATTTTTAGATGGATTTTCCTAATGTTGACTTCCTCTTTCTTCTTGCTTAGATTCCAAAATGAGGGATGTAGTTTTTCATTTATACCTCTCTAAAACATTTTTAGGACTCAAGAGTTTAAGCAGACCAACTTTGAATTTAGAATCCCACCCAAAATCACAACACCGAACTCCAATTCAAATTTGGGACAAGATTATTGTGACAAGGGAGACTTCTAATGATAGGGTCATAAAATTTACAGCCTACTTCACCCAAGTCACCCTTATTGAGGCAATAAGGATTCTGATAATGTGCACTAAATTAGGGTGTGAAAAGGAGAAACATGTGAAATAGGAAACACATGGTAATAGGGTATATGTGTACAAAATATAATGTTGAATGAAATAATTAAAGGGGAAACACCTATAATTAAGGGCCCTCATTAATTAAAGGACTCAAATGCATTGAAGAATGAAAACAAACAAAAATGAGTACCAACTAAGCATAAATTATACAACTTAGCAAGGTGCTTACAATTTAGGATGCTATAGGGGTTTTATGGAGGAGATCATACTTGATACAATTGGTATTTAAAGGTTTATGTAGAAGGACATGATATAAGTTTTAATCTGTAGTGTTTCTCTCCTTGGTCTCAGTTATCTTCCTGGATTTTGATTCACATTATATTGGATTTGAGGTTGGGTGGAGCTATGTAATCAACATTTTCGTTTCATGTGTTTTCAGGTGGGAGATGGCATGGAGGTTCTTATCTCTTTCCTTATTCAGTTCTAGAGAAAATGGTGGAGAATTGGAGACTTATTATGAGATTTTTACTTCCAAGTTATTGGTTTACATGATATGCATATTATTGTGGATGATCCTAGATATTACATAATTATGGTTACACTTTCTATACTATTATATTTGTGAATATTTGGGACACATTGATTATTTTTAGATTTGACATTACCTATGCAGTGAGAGCTTCTAGGTGTGTATGTGGCAATTATTGCACATAAATCTTGTGGTTTCATGTTATGAGTTGTATATGTTGATGATATGGGATTCACATAACATGTTTTGTACACCTTGGAGTTATGGATAGTTGAATGTATTTTTGATTAAGGTAAGAATAGGTTTTGAAAGGACCCCGAAACCTTTTACAAAAGACTACTAGAGATAAGAATCATAAGCCTAATACAAACATAGAAAGCCTACAACGAACAAAAGGTAGGACCCCAAAAAACACCCAAGCCCAAAACAGGAAAGAAAAGAACTGCCAAAAAGACGCACAGTTTCCAACACAATTTCTAGCACAACTTCTAGCAGAATTTCCAGAACTGAAGAAAAGACACTACATCATACTTTGGTAGGCTTCATCTTCCTCCTTCTGCATTTCTTCCATCTTGTCAATGGAATCCTTCATCTCTATCATATCTTTTGGGATCTCCGTGATTTTCCTTTTAAGACCACTACAAGTTCTTAACCCTGGGCCGAAGCTTCCCGCCTTTTCATCAATGGTAATTGTTGTATTTTCCAGCAGACTTCTTTCCAGGTAAACATATAATGCTTTCAGGTTCTGAACCAAAAATTGAAGCCCTTCATTGCTGTTTTTGATATTTGAATGTGTTAGCACTGGTTGTGAATGCTATTTCAGTTAAGGATATTGGTTCTTGACATCTAGCAATAAATGTTGTTAATTTGGTTTGAGTGTCTGTGTTTGGGATATCAGTTGAGGAAATATTTATGATTTGTTGCAATATATTGTGTCACTTTATCTTTGGATGACCTCTTATATATGTCTAATAGTAGTGACACGATGGAGGGTGAGAGAATTCATGTATGAGATGGTGGTCACTTTGTTTCTTATTGTTGGTATCTTGATGAATCACATGGAGTACTTTGACTCATGATGGTATAAGTGGATAAAGGGATTGTTCCCTTGTTTATATATGTGGTTAATTATTACCCCTTATACAATGTATACAAAAAGTGGGATAAGATTGAGAAAACATGTGTTGTACACCTTACGTAATAATGTTTATAATTGTACAATTTTATTTATTAGGTATGTTGCATCTTGGAGAACCTAGATGGACATGCAACATATAGAGTTTCTTTTTGAATATTCTTGGGGCCACATGATGTTTTATTGTAACATTGTAATATTATATTATTTTAATTATTTATTATTAGAGAAATTAAATTAATAAAGTATCCAACATTGAATGTGGGGTCAAGGGGTTAGGTAGCACATGGTTTATCTAATACAACTTGGTGCTTTTGTGGGAGATTATTTCTATAAAATCAACCACAAGAGTAGTTTTTGAGGTTAACAAGGTTAATATTTGTGGAGGTTGAAAGCATCACATGGGATGTGTGGTTGCATTCTTGTTCACATGGAGTGATTTTTGATGACAAGGTTTTAAAGGCTTTAATGGATGTATTGTAATGTTGCATTGTTAAATGATACATGGATGACGAATTCTTTTGGAGGGAAAGCTTTTGTGTCAAATTTTCGTGGGTATGTTGTCTATTCTTTGCAAATGAATTCAAATTTTTAATTTTCTTGATTTATCATTTGGGTTATGTGAAAATTTTCATTCTACGACTACAAGTTTCTTATAGATCTCTCATATTTAGATTATGGACTCATTGTTCATTTTAGGTAGGATAGACACCTTATTTGTCGTGTTTAGTGTGAGGACCTTGGTTTTAATTTTAGGTAAGGGTAGTATCTCGGTCTCTTGGGATTCTCAAGTTTCTCAATATGTCATTATTTTTCAAAAGGGATGATGTTGACTTGGGTAGAATAAGGGGTTGTTGAGAAAGTCCACTAGTGTGGATTGCATCTCTTGGAAATATATTTCCACTATGAGAGTGTTCCATTTCTTTCCTTGTTTTGGCTCTAGTTTTGATGGGCATATAAGGGTTCCAACTTTAGGATGAAAAAAAGTTAGTGACTCAAATGGTAGGATGATAGGTGGACTCAAGATCGATGAAAGATAATAAGATGTGGATAAGATAGGTAACAATGTGACTCTATATATTTTAACAACAAGATAGGAAAATTATGAGTTGGACTATGATGAATAGTCACAAGCCAATGATTAGGAGAGAGTGCACTAGTAAGAAGATGACCAAATCTAAGATAAGATACTCCAATCAAAGATTTATAGGATGATCCTCTACTCCAAGATGATAGATCTCAAGTGATAAGGACCATATACTAATAGGAAAAATATGATAAGATCAAGAGGACCTAGGATTGGATACTGTAAAGGATATGAACTGAATGTGAAATGTGTGATAGATATAAAATATGGTCAAGGACTAACTAGTGAAGAGGTTGAGAATATGTCAAAACTAAAATGATTAAGCCCAAGTGGATTTAAGCCCTAAGTTTTATCTTGATGTAATACATGCATGGGAAAAAATATCAAAGGTGCAAAACTGATGAATCAAACACATAGGAATAGTTAAAAAATATGTAGGAAGATGTCTGAAATGCGTAGCAGTAGAGCTCGAGTATGCAAGACCATGAGAAAAAGGGTAGCCAGACTCAAATATGCATGAAGATATTTGTTTTCTTGAGTTTTCATAAAATATAGTTTTTTTTTCTAAAGTAGAGTTGTTTCATTGATTGATATGGGAAGAAGACATATAAAATGGTAGAAAACACATAAAATGGTAGAAAACACATAAAATGGTAGAAAACACTTGTATTGGCTGATTTTGATTGTCTAAACTCGAACATAGTGATATTAAAGGGCCCAAGGCTAATTGGATAAATTTGTTTCACAAAAAGTAAGGACACTCATAAGATAATCACAATATATAAGTCAAGTGGGTTCGTTGTTGGAACAAACACAAATAATAAAATACTTACAATATATAGTCAATAGATAGAGGTTTAGTGGCACAAGCTTGATGACAACTATCTCACCTTTCCTCTTACCTCAAAGGTTCAAATTAAAATTTATAATCAAGGGATTTCTACCTTATGAAGGGGGGTACATGTTGAGTATCTTTACGGTATAATATATCCCTTGCACCAATCTAGTAAAATTAAAACGACGATGTCTAAATAACAAAAAGTTGTCTAGTGGGGGAACTCTGAAGAACACTAACATGTGCACAAGTGTGGGCACCAAGAAATAAAACCTAGCAATCAACATGTTTGATGTCGAACCCTAAGGTAAATGGAATTCCTAGGTAGATATCCTATAGAAAAAAATGATTATGGTGTGTTTCTCTTTCACCCAAGATCTAAAAAGGTGAGGGGACATGATACACATTCAATAACTAGGGTAACAAAAAGTGTGCATGTGCACAAATATGATAAACAATTATTCATTAACCTTAAGAAATCCAAATGTTATCTAATATAGAAATCATAGACACATACATATTTAAAATCTATGCACATAAATATTTTAGAAATCTCTATTCAAATCTTGGATGCATGAAAGACAAGCTGCACCACTTGGTTGATCCAAAGGGTTAGCTCAAAATAATCAAAATTTCAAAATTGAAGTCTCTATTTCAAAGGTGTAGGAATATAAAGTAAAGACTACAACTATACCTACTTAAATGCATAGATAGAGGCCACATAGACGTAGGATCCAAAAGAAAAAGCGTAAGATATAGGATAAAAAGTGTAGGAATATAAACCTGCAAAATATAAAATTGACAAAAAAATCTTAACAATATGAAGCAAAAACAAAGTCTTGGTGATGTAAAAGAGTAATGACAGAGTGCAAAAGTGCAGAAAATGTCACAAAAGTGTAGAACTAGAAATTGTAAATGTATATTCAACTTGTAACTCCTAAAAATGCTAAAAAAACTCAAGCCAATCATTAGAAAAATAGACCTATTGTGTGTGCCAAAATGTGTATCTTGAATATTAAACCTATTTGAAAAATCTAAGTAATCAAACCACCAATTCCAAGATCTAAAAACCTATACAAAAAATAATCAATAGAGCTCTAAATCATGCAATCTAAACACAATAAACAAATCTATACCTCATATTGATAATTTTCTTGACTCCATTATTATCCCATCCTCTAAGATCTTGTGAAAATGGTATTTGCTCCTAGCTATTTAGCACTAGCCCAAGATATAAAAAAAGGAATGGAGTGTGGTTGATTGATGATGATGTAAAACTATAATAAAATGGTGATAATAAGATGGTAGCAAGTAGGCAATGATTATGATGTGTTAGAAAACTTGTGATCTCTTATTTCTAATTAACATCAAATGAGAGGAAAAATTCTCTTTTAGACGAGCCTCCAAAACAATCAAGGGTTAGATTAAGAGGTCAAAAGATGAATGTCCATGATTAGAGGGTAGGTATGAATCAAAAGGATTAAGAGGTTAAAGTGAAATAAAGGGATGAGATTGAGTAGTAGGTAAAAGTGAATAAGATTAAGAGGTTGATTTACTGAAATTTTAAGATTAAGTGGTGAGTATTAAGTAGACGTGTTGACTTTTTCTAGGTTCAATGAATCTAGAAATGTTGGAAAAAGGAGAGGGAAAAAGGTGTATTAAGATTAGTATGACACTTGTTACATGCCTGCAAATTTAGATTGTGATCCATGTAAACAAGATAAAGGGATCAAATTAGAAGAAAAAGGTTAATGAATTAGTTAAATAGATAAAAATGTTCATTTAACTAATAGAGGAAAAGGGCGGGGTTAAGATAAGTAAATAAATAAATTAAAATTTAATTTTACAAATAAAATACTAATGAATTGATTAAATAAATAAAAATTTATTTAATTAAGGACAATTTTAAGTGTTTACAATATGCTCATAAAATCCTTATAAACGATAAGAAATAATTTTATCATAAATTACACTCTTACATGACAATGAATATAAGGATACAAAGTGCTAGATACAATTATCCTATAATATCTAGAAAAGTTTAGTATCATCATAAGCCTCCTAATCATCCGAGTGATATTTGTAAATATTAGAACAATATGTTCATGAATAAATTATATTTGTGTAAAAGATAAGCATAATAGCCATAAATGACCTTATAACACACCTTATTTTTAATATAATTAAACTATTATCAATATCTCAAAGATAATTTTAAAAATTACTTTATCCCATATATATGATCCACAAATTCTATTTTTTCTTTTTGTTTGCTCTTAAAAAAAAAAAATTAAAAAAATTATTATAGAAAAAGTTTTCATCATGATCGCTCTTTGAAAATAGGCTAACCTATTGATATAACACTCAACCTATAAATTGACAAGTAAAAGTGTACCTTGCAAAATCAAATTAAATTATGTGGGCCCATAATGGTTTGAAAGCTACAAAACATGCCTACAAAATAAAGTTTCAATGTGTGATAAAAAGTTGTAGCTTTCTATCTTTTTCCCCTATGAAATGCCTTAGGTTGTAAGTTGTACTAAAGTTTCCTATTTTCATATCATCTACATATTAAGATTGAATTTTTTTCACATATTATTACTCAACATGGTATAATAGTCAAATAACAAATTGGGAAAATATTACATTTTAGGATTTGATATCTATAATCCAAGATCAATCTCTTGTTTGTATATTAGATGATATTGTTGACTTTTTTATATAAAAATAGTTAAATATCAATATCAAGATTCTAGTTGTACTCAAAAGAGAATATATTTGACAAATTCTTAATTTTTGATTTCTTTTTATTAACACAAATTAGTCTCTCTTAGTAAATCATAGTATTAAATTGATAGGTAGTTTTACTGTTGATTTAAAAATTGTATGTGGTAAATTTGGCCTTGTTAACTCACCATACACTTCAACATAGTCCTTCTTCATCAGATACACACAAGACTGAATATGAGATTATTCATCCTGTTTTCCTGCATGATTCGACCTGTTGCCTTCTATCCAGACGGGGTTTTCAAAATAGCTCTCAAAACGAGAGTCTCACAACCATAGACCAATCTAGAACGAAGGATTTATGCTTCCATGAATGCAAGATTAATCTAAGAATTGAAAGATGCAAGATTAATCTAAGACATAATTTCAATGCAATTATTCTAGAAATTGAAAGTAATCTATTGCAAAATGAAATTATTCTATATGAGATTATCAAGAAATGTGGCAATAATTCAGTATTCTAACAATGCATGAAAATGAGTGGGGGTTTGAATGAGAGAATGGGAGTTCTTTTATAGACTCAGGGGTGATCAGAATAGAAACTTTCCTTCTTGAAATAAAACAAATAGAAAAGCCAGTTTAAAATAGAAAGCTTTCTTTGAAAGAAAATAATAAATTGTTTTCCCTTTGCTTTAACTGTTTTCTTTCTTTGATTTAATTATGTTTTATTTGATTTTAATTGTTTTCTTTCTCTTCAAAGCACAATTAATTCAAAGATTCTATTTCTGAACAGAAGAAAGATTTTTGAGAGAATATCCAATTAATTAAATAAACATGACCTCATAAATAGGTTTTCCTCAATTATCTGAATAATTAAATTCAATTATTGAAATGAGGATATTTATTTAATAATTAAATATTATTTAATCCCTTTTTATGTGTCTTAGCTAAAGAGGGTGAATTTAATTTAATTAAAGTGCTAG
>MU224538.1:5716825-5727161 GCA_018584345.1 Thuja plicata | reverse complement strand
CTCAGGTCGAGTAGAGTCAGTCAAAACTCAGAATTGCCTAGTACAATAGGACTTTGATGATCTAGAAGAGTGACAAATGCAACAAAATTGGTTAGGGTTGCAAGATGCCAATTTTGGGGTGTTACAAAAATAAGACTTAATTTTTATGTATATTTTAATTGTTTTTGTTAGCTTGTTCTTTGTAGAAATATTAATATGTATTTGATAAATTTGTTTATTGGCATCATAAAAATTATTGTGAATAATTGATCCAATTGTCATAATATGAACACCTAACTTGAATTTGAAGTGCTATAAATATCTATCTTGTATTAACTACTATGTCTAATAATAATTAAATAATATATATTAATATGATCTATTCAACCAAGACTATAAGAAATAACAATTAAAATAGAGGCAAGCATCTTGTAGACAAACATAGATCTAAATAGTTAGAAGCATAGAAAAAAAAAGTACTAAGCAAGACATTATCAATATCATGGGAATTACAAAGGAAACATGGAGCATTAAATTGAGTTATAGTATTTATCTTTTACAGATCACCCCCTCTATTATAACAATTGAAGCAAGTGCAAGATTTACTTTAATGGATGTTAATAATGTATTCCTCCATAGAGAGTTTAGTATGGATAATTTGATGATAAAATTTTTCATGAATAAGGAGATCCTAAAGAAAGTAAATTAAGTAGTTTAGCTCAAGCCTTTGGTAATTCATGCTCAATTAACCTTGAATTTGAGTGTTTTGATATTAATAGCAACAAAACCAAGGTCTTGTCCCTTTAAAATAAATAAATCGAAGGTGGATAAACTATTAAAAGCACAACATTGATAGCACTTTACCAACACACTATAATAAAAAAATATTACATAGTCCTGTAGTATAAACCACAAGCTACTAAAGTCTTAGAAATGGAACCATAGTCCATTTTAATATCAAAACCAAATAAAGTCTTAGCATTGGAATCATAGTTCATTATAATACCAAAACCTAATAAAGTCTTAGCAATAAACCCCTAAAAGTAACTAACAACCTTAACAGTTTTAAACATAAACATATTAATCAACCAAGAAAAAGGAGCCATCATTTAACAAGAGCATCCAAAGTATAATGGAGCACATGGATCCAATCTTTTGTTAGAAACTTGAAGAGTTCTTCCTTTTTGGGACCTTTTTCTGCATGAGATAGAGTGATTTCACAGATTTGTGCATAGCACATAGAATAATTTGGAGATGTTGATCATCTTATTCTCCATCTCCAAGACCTTATTTTTTAACATTTCCATCTTTCTAGCACTATTTTTACACTCTATGCAGGTACCCTCATCATATCTCTTTTTTGTTTCCTCCTCCTTAGGTGTAGCATCTAGAGTGAGGTCCACACACTTGATTTCCCTTCTTCCTTTGCAACTCATTCAAGCTCGCCTATGTATTTTCTTCCTCCTCTCAATCATAGTCAACCGACTATTTCATTTTACCTTTTCCAACTAAGAAACTTTTTAATCTATTAGTGCATCTAAAATTACTCCAACTTTGTTTGTCTCTTTCTCCATCATCGTCCTTTTCTTCACTAATGACCTCTTGAATTATCTTGGGCTTTTTGGCTAGTGGGGAGGGCTCTTTCACCTTTCCTCTTCTTAGAAATTTTAGATGTAGTGGCATTTTTTTAAGGTCACATATGCCAACAAAGACCATAGTGGGGTGGGGGTTTTAGGTGTACCAAGGCAGGAGGTAATTTTAACGACACCTGCGTAGAAAATGCATTTCTTCTTGATATGGATTGGGGTGTCAATAATTTTTGTAGGAAGAGGGGGAGGCCAACCTAAGGGCTTCCTTCACAATAATCAGCTTGGTGGGACATGGAAAAATGAAACCTGTAGCCTAAAAATAAAACCCTATTGCAAAGGGAAATATTTTTTCCCTTGGTTCTTACAAACATCTACAAAATATCTAGTATAACTTTCCAAGGAATTAATTAAAAATAAATAGAAAGGATATGGGACTACGATTATGAGATTTGCTTAATAAGGATATATGATATAAATTTTGTAAATGGGTTGAGTAACTGAGAGGGGAGGGGTGAATCAATTACGACAAAAACAAATCCAAGTACCGTAGATGTCTTAATCAAACTTATCACTGTTACTCGGTTAACAAAGATATTCTGTTGTTACTCGGTTAACAAAGCAATCTTAAGATATTAATTGTGATTATCCTTTAGTGATTAAGTATAGAAACATAAAGCATAAAGAAAATAACATGTACACAGATGACACCAATATTTAACATGGAAACCTAGATTGGGAAAACCACCAATTGCAACTAGTTACTATTTTTCACTCTTCTGAAGTGAGCCTTGTTAGGAGAAAACCCTGTAAAAGGTTACAAAACACACTATTAGGTGTGACCCTGTTAGGGGATTTAATTACCTTGGTAGGAGTGGCCTTGTTAGAGGTCTTCAAACACTTCAATGTAGAAATGTCACCTTGTGAGAGGATTTATGAAAGACTGTTACATCTACTCTATAAATAGATTTGGATCAATGCTAAAATTGTTAGAGAGTAACAATGGATTGACCTGTTTGAAGAAGAAAATGTCTTTTTTGATTCAAATCTCTATTTTGGTTTTAAATTGGATCTTCACTGATAAAATATTCTATTGCAGCTCGGTCTGGATGTTCTATCCTTAATTAGAATTCTATCTTATTTCTCCTTCACTCTTCATATCAAAGAACTCTTCCACTTCTTCCTTTTTTTCATATTCAATCCAAACTTGACCTTGTATATATATGATAAGCCTTGTTAAGTTAGCTTGAATAAAATTCCAAATAAATAATAAAACTTAAGTCTGTCAGCTGCATATAACCAATTAAACATAAAGTGTAAACTGCTGTTAGTCGACTGACACTATATGCATAACTTAGTTAACACTGTAATCCTTCAATGCCCGACCTTACTGTATTGCCCAAGTGAACTCAGTTAGAACTAAAATCACTTGGCTGATATATGAGTCTTCTTCAATGCTTGAGAGAACTTGGAATACACCAAATGTGCTCGGTTTAGGCATAGACATTTGTGTAACATTACTATATTTGTGTATACATCAATGACAATACACAATTGAATAATTATCTTCAATAGTCTCCCTCGTTGGCATTGATGGAAACACAACATGTCATAATACAAAGAATTTTAGAGAAAAATAAATAAGATAAAATTTTATTAATGTCCTTAGCTTCATTCTGATTCTCATCCATAAAACTCCCTCTGTCTTCACAATCACTGAAATAGAGATTTCTCCCTCTTACATCAATCTCTATTTCTGATAAAATTTCTCCCTCTGTCATCAATAATATTTTCCTTTAATAGTTTATTTTGGCATGAAATAAATAATCTCTGCCTCTTTTAAATCCAAATGCCAAAGACTTTATCCAATTAAATTATAGTGTACCTGATGTACTGATTCATATGCAATAAGCTCTGACAATCTACATTAACTTGTTAAATATTTTATGTAGCTCGGTTGATGCATCACTAATTTGTCCATTAGCGAGTCTCAGTTAGAGGAATCACCCCTAGCTTTCCTCTAAGATACAAGAATGCATCCTTAGGTAAAGGTTTTGTTAATATGTCTGCAATTTGTTCTTTAGTATTCACATATTCCAACCTTACTTCCTTGTCCTGAACCAATTATATCAAGAAATGATACCTCATTGCAATATGCTTAGTCTTAGTATGCATCACATGGTTCTTTGAAATATTAATAGCAATAGTGTTGTCATAGTAGATAATAACTGGTTCTTTGATTTCCTCCTTCATACCTAACAACAACTATTTGAACCATATGATATTTAAACAATTTACTATTGCAGCAACATACTATGCCTCTATTGTAGACTGAGAAATGCAAATTTGTTTCTTTCTGGTCCAAGATACTAACCTCTTTCCAAGAAATAACGCTCCACCATTGGTGCTCTTTTTGTCATCAACACTACCTTCCCAATTAGCATTAGCAAAAGTCTTCAAATCAAATTTTCCTCCTTTCTTATACCATAATCCATAATCTCCAGTGTCCTTAAGATATCTCGGAATCCTTTTGATAGCCATCTAATGATTCTCTCTAGGACTAGCTGAAAACCTTGCAATAATACTAATTGATAATATAATATCAGGTCTATTGTGAACAACATATTGAACTTTACCAATCATGGATCTGTAGGTAGTCTGATTTACCTCCTTTGAGTCATCATCCTTAGACAACTTATGTCCAATAGACATAGGTGTCCCAACTGGTCTGGAATCTTCCATTCCAAATTTCTTCAGTATCTCTTTGATGTATTTAGACTAAGTAATGTAGATACCATCCTTCATCTAATGAACTTGTAAACCAACAAATAAATTTATTTCTCCAAACATAGACATCTCAAATTCCTTACTCATAGCTTCGGAGAATGCTTTGCATAAATAATCATATCCAGTGAATAGTATCTTGTTATGATGTCCTTATTTGATGTACAAGCTACTATTGTCATTAGCTCTTTGAAATCCAATACTTACTAGGTAACCATGCAATTTTCATACTAAGCTCTAGGAGCTTGCTTCAGTCCATACAAGCCTTTGTATAGTTTTCAAACCATATTCCTTTTGTTAGGATCAACAAAACCTTCAAGTTGCTCAACATAGACTTCCTCTTCCAAAATTCCATTCAAGAATATAGATTTTACATCCATTTAGTATACCTTGAATCCTTTATGTGTAGCATATGCCAGAAGAGTTCTGACTCCTTCAAGTCTTGCAATAGGATAAAAACTTTCTCCATAATCAATACCTTCTTCTTGAGCATATCCTTTACACACTAATCTTTCTTTGTTTATGGAAACTTCACCTTTTTCATTGATCTTGTTTCTGAAAACTCACTTAGTACCAATCACATTCTTATTTATTTCCTTTGTACTTTTTGAACTTTCTCTGACCTTTGTCTTCTTTTTTTGGACACTTAGCAGCAATGTGACCAACCTCATCACATGAAAATCAAATCAATGGTATTCTTCCTTTGTACTGTCCTTTTCCTTTGGAATATCTCTTTGCAAGTAGTGCTTCAATGATTTATAGATCTTCATCATCAGAATCATCATCACTATCACTATCAATCTATTTTCATTTTGAGTTTCTATCCATCTTACCAAGGTTTAATTTAGCTTTATATGTAGACTCAAAATTGCCAGGATTGGGAGAATAATTGTCAAAATTGTCCAACTTAAAAGATGCAAGCCTTGCAACCAATGCATCTAGAGTAATATCATTAATTCACCTCATCTCTTGAATAGCTGGAACCCTAATTGCATAGATAAGAAGTAAATTTCTCAATACCTTACTAACCACTATTTTGTCTTCAATTATTCCACCGGTAGCTCTGATGGCACTGACACTTTACTTGATTCTTTCACTGTATTTTGTAATGTCTTCTCCTTCTTTCATTTTCATCTGATCAAACTAACCTCTAAGACTTTCTTCTTTGGCTCTCTTTACATTGTAGTATCCTCTATGGATATCATGTAGTTTCTTCCACATATCACAGGTAGTAGGGCAGTCCTTGACTTCAACAATTTCTGAATAGCTGAGTGAAGAAACTAAATCAATCATCATTATGTTATGATTCTTCATGTCCACCATCTGATCCACAGACATAGGTCTTGGTGGTTCCATATATTTTTGGTACAATAATTTCAAACCTGTATCTCCAATAGTAGATAGATGTAGCCTCATCAACTCTTAACATAAAACAAAGTTGTCTTTGTTAAGCTTGAGAATCTCCCTTTTATAAGACATCCCTAATGTTTATCTTAGGCCTTGAAACCTTCCCTGAAAGAACCAAAATCTCTGATACCAATTGTTGGAAATGGGTTTAGTAACTGAGAGGGGAGGGGTTAATCACTTACCACAAAAAAAATCCAAGTCCCTTAGATTTCTTAATCAAACTTATCACTATTACTTGGTTAAAAAAGATATTTTGTTGTTACTCGGTTAACAAATCAATCTTAAGATATTAACTTTGATTATCCTTTAGTGATTAAGTGTAGAAATATAAATCATAAAGAAAATCAAATGCACATAGATGACACCAAGATTTAACGTGGAAACCCAAATTGGGAAAACCACCAATTGCAACTAGTTACTATTTTTCACTCTTCTGAAGTGAGCCCTGTTAAAGGTTACAAAACACACTGTTAGGTGTGACCATGTTAGAGGATTTAATCACCCTGTTTGGAGTGGCTTTGTTAGAGGTCTTCAAACACTTCAATGTAGAAATGCCACCTTGTGAGAGGATTTATAAAAGACTGTTACGTCTACTCTATAAAGAGATTTGGATCACTGCTACAATTGTTAGAGTAACAATGGATTGGCCTGTTTGAAGAAGCAACTATCTTTTATGATTTAGATCTCTATTCTAGTTTTAAATTGGATCCTCACTGATCAAATATTCTATTGCATCTCGGTCAAGATGTTTTTTCCTTAATCAAAATTCCATCTTATTTCACCTTCACTCTTCATATCAAAGAACTCTTCCACTTCTTCCATTTTTTTCATATTCAATCCAAAAGTGACCTTGTATATATATGATAAGCCCTGTCAAGTTTGCTTGAATAACCTACCAAATAAATAATAAAACTTAAGTCTGTTGCCTGCATATAACCAATTAAACATAAAGTGTAAACTCCTGTTAGTCGGCTGACACTAAATGCATAACTCGGTTAACATTGTAATCCTTCAATGCCTGACCTTACTGTATTACCTGAGTGAACTCGGTTAGAAATAAAAATCACTTGGCTAATATACGAGTCTTCTTCAATGCCTGAGAGAGCTTTTCATACATTGAGTTTGCCCAGTTTAGGTATAGACATTTGTGTAACATCTCTACATTTGTGTATACATCAATGACAATACACAACTGTATAATTATCTTCAACAATCTCCCTCTTTGCCATTGATTGCAACACAACATGTCATAATACAAAGAATTTTAGAGCAACAAAAACAAGAATAAAATTTTATTAATGCCCTTAGCTTCATTCTGATTCTCTTCCAGAAAACTCCCTCTATCTTCACAATGACTGAAATAGAGATTTCTCCCTCTTTCAATCTCTGTTTCTGATAAAATTTATCCCTCTGTCATCAATAATCTTTTCCTTTAATAATTTATTTTGGCGTGATATCAATAATCTCTCCCTCTTTGACATCCAAATTCCAAAGACTCTATCCAATGAAATTGTAATGTACCTGATGTACTGATTCATATGCAATAAAATATGAAAATCTGCATCAACTTGTTAAATGTTTTCTATAGCTTGGTTGATGCATCACTAATCTATCCATTAGTGAGCCTCAGTTAGGAGAATCTCCCCTAGCTTTCCTGTAAGATACAAGAATGCATCCTTAGGTAAAGGTTTTGTGAATATGTCTACAATTTGTTCTTTAGTATTCACCTATTCTAACCTTACTTCCTTGTCCTGAACCAATTCTCTCAAGATATGATACTTCATTGCAATATGCTTAGTCTTAGTATGCATCACAGGGTTCTTTGAAATGTTGATAGCACTAGTGTTGTCGTAGTAGATAATAACTGGTTCTTTTATTTCCTCCTTCATACCTGACAACAATTGTTTGAACCATATGATATTTGAAAAATTTAATGCTGCATCAACATATTCTGCCTCTACTGTAGACTGAGAAATGTAATTCTATTTCTTTTCGGTCCAAGACACTAACCTCTTTCCAAGAAATAACACTCCACCACTGGTGCTCTTTCTATCATCAACACTACCTACCCAATCAGCATCAGTAAAAGTATTCAAATCAAAGTTTCCTCCTTTCTTATACCATAATCCATAATCTTTAGTGTCCTTAAGGTATCTCAGAATCCTTTTGATATCCATCAAATGATTCTCTCTAGGATTAGCTAAAAACCTTGCAACAATACTAACTACTAATGCAATACCAGGTCTAGTGTGAACAACATTTTGAAGTTTACCAATCATGGATCTGTAGGTAGTTTGATTTACCTCCTTTGAGTCATCATCCTTAGACAACTTATGTCCAGTAGACATAGGTGTCCCAACTGGTCTGGAATCTTCCATTCCAAATTTCTTTAGTATCTCTTTGATGTATTTAGACTGAGTAATGTAGATACCATCCTTCATCTGATGAAATTGTAAACAAACAAAGAATTTGATTTCTCCAAACATAGACATCTCAAATTCCTTAATCATAGCTTCGGAGAATGATTTTCATAAATCATCATATCCAGTAAATAGTATATCATCAACAAATATCTCTGCTAATAGTATCTTATTCTGAGGTCCTTCTTTGATGTACAAGATACTATTGTCATTAGTTCTCTAAAATCCAATACTTACTAGGTAACCATGCAATCTTTCATACCAAGCTCTAGGAGCTTGCTTCAGTCTATACAAGGCTTTGTGCAGTTTACAAACTATATTCCTTTTGTTAGGATCAACAACACCTTCAGGTTTGTCAATATAGACTTCCTCTTCCAAAATTACATTCAAGAATGAATATTTTACATCTATTTGGTATACCTTGAATCCTTTATGTACTGCGTATGCTAGAAAAGTTCTGACTCCTTCAAGTCTTGCAACAGGAGAAAAAGTTTTTGTTGGGAATAATGGGAAGTATGTACTGAGAGGGGAGGGGTGAATCAGTACCTATAAATTTTTTTGTATCCTTTAATCAATTACCCTTTGTCATCAATTGCATGTCCATTCAATCTGATCCAAACTATCTTGTTGTGATTTATATCAATTCATAACATTAATAAGCATGTGAATCATTCATAGAAGCATTCATGAACATAATTGACACATAACACAAGATATGATATCATAGAAAAATCCTTTTAGGAAGTAAAAACTGTTGTGGGGATGGCACCCACAAAACTTCACTATCTACAGATTGGAAGGGGCCAGTTAAGGCTTACAATTTGATCACTTCTAATGATCTACCCTGTTAGGAGTATCGGTGGAGATCATTTAAATTCTACTCTATTAAGAGCTTTAGCAACACTAATGAAGTGTGCACTTGGTTAAGACATTTTCAATAGGATTGTTAAGTCCACCTTTCTTGAAAGGATTTTTACACTTTTCTCCACTTGTTAGAATGATAGAAAATTAGAAATTGACTTGGTAAATGCAATCTCCTATTGCTGACACAGATCCTATGTAGTTTACATAAAAATATTATCACCTTAACTATGATTGAATAATACCTCTAAATATCAGTTTCCTCTATTCTTGGTTCTGCTAACCAAATTCTTCTTTTTATGTTTTGGTTCTTGAAACTCTCAATTCAATCCATAGATGTGCTCATTTTGTTCTCCTCTCTCTCTTTCCTTCTTCCACACACATTTTAATGAATGATTACATCATCTATTTATAGATGGATTGACTTCATCGAGTTGTGATAAAAACAATGTTAACTCTAAGATCAGGTTTGCAACTTACACCTAGATCTCCTAGTCTATGTGTTTTAAATTAGTTAGAATGATTAAAATACTTACATTAATGTTTCTTGTCCCTAAAGAAATGGATTTAAAACAATTAAATATCCTATAAATAGAATACACTTGCTTTATCTGACGTGGAAGTTAGATCCACTTTTTGCGGGATGCATCTGACTTTCAGTTCTGTCAGTCAGTCATGCTTGATTGTCCTTCGGTTTCTACTGTCAGTTGCACTGTATCTATCTTGTCAGTCTGCATTATAACTTTCATTTTAGGTTCCTCTTTATCTTTCTACTTTTTGATTTTCGATTTACACACTGACTTGTGTCATTGGTTCTCTCCGTGTTAGTAATAACTGAGAGGGGGGGGGGGTGAATCAATGGCCTTAAAAATTTACCCAATTTCAAACTTTAATCCACTAATCAGTACTTCTCTAATTATTAAGTCCCAACAAGATGTATGCTTTTACTTGAAATAAATAACTGACTGTTGGTTTACCTTGTCTATCCTTTTCTCCTTGATAACCGATAAGCAGTAAACTGTATTTACCGATACTCAGTAAATATGCAGAGTATACCAATCAATCCATAAATGCATATGCATAATGTAAAACAATAAAGTAATAAGCCATACACATATAACACAAGGATTTTAACGTGGAAACCCTGTTAAGGGAAAAAAACCACTGGGATCGGTACCCCAAATTTTCACTCTTCTGAAGTGAGCCCTATTAGGAGCCAACCCTGTTAAAGGTTACAAACACACTGTTAAGTGCGACCTTGTTAAAGGATTTTCAATACATAGGTTGTCACTAAGTATC
>MU224538.1:5666415-5698119 GCA_018584345.1 Thuja plicata | reverse complement strand
TTGATTGTGTATTGCAATTGTGATTAGGGAGAAGATAAGATGCTCCTTTTCTATCCTTAAATGCACAAATGGAAGATCCAAGTTGATCAACCCAAAAGAAGGGTTAATGCACAAATGAATCAACTATCTGGAAAGAGAAAAAATAAGGGGATCTTAAATTCTGTTAATTTATTAAATGAATATGTTTAATTACAGTAATTGAAAAGGATAGGAAGAAGAACCAACCTTACAAAATTGTAGATCAAAGAATGTTGTTGCCTGAGGTCTGTAGACTATTTCTGGAAAAGCTGATAGATGATCCCGAACCGGAATGCAGAGACGAACAAAACCAATAAATCTTTTCCTGATCTGATGTCATCTTATGAAAAAGGTCGACCTTGACCCACAAATGTCAACCCTAACCCAATAATGTTGACCTTGACCTGCACATGTCCGATAGAGAATCTGTTCACGCCGTCCAAAAGAAAGCCGAAAAGGGTATCCAGATCTGTGTCTAAATCCACAGTCCCAAACATGTACCTGCAAGAAAAAGAGGATTTTTTGTTATGGGGGAGGGGTTTGCCTTAGTCAAACCCCAATTTAGGAATTAATCTTGAAATAAATAAAGTATAGAATGCTAGCAAGTAGTAGAATTGAATCTGACAATGAATCTATGATATTCAATAGATATGCAATTGAAATTCAAATGTATGCAAGTATGAAAGCATGGGCTTTAGAAACCATAAACCTCCATGATTTTATGCTTGAAATCCACTTTGAAGAGATGATGAAAGCGTCTTGAGGATGCACAAAGGATCTTGAAGGAAGATCATACCACCATGATGGCTAGATGTAGGGTTTGAATGATGAATCTTGAATATTTGCACCTAATCCCTTCAAAGGCTTGAAAGCTTGAATCCTTGATCTTCAATGGAGAACTTGAATGCTTGAGAGGAAGACTTGAACACCTTGAGAGCTTGAAAACATGTAGAATAATGGATGCTTTAATTTCCTTTGAATGCTTAGTTGCCTTAGTGCTTGTTACTTGATAATGGTTATTATTAGAGAAAATAAGAGGAGAAGGCTCCCTCTAATATGAAACTAGGGAACAATATTCTAAGGAGGCCAACATAGGATAATTAAATTCCCATTAAATCCTTTACCCCTAGGAGAGGACCTATATTAAATATAATTTAGGAATCAATGCTTTGGAACCAAAAACAGCCGACCCGGAAGCGGGAAAATTGAATTCTGGATGACCCCTGACAGCCGACAGGCTTCCAGATTTGAAAAGGGGACCCTGGTTAGGGTCAAGGTTGAACCTAACCTAGGTCAGGGTCAAGGTTGACCCTAACCTAGGTCAAGGTTGAGGTTTACCTTGACCCAGGGGGCCAGAACCCCTAGAAAATATGCCAGGTGGGGTAGAAGGTGCCCGGAGAGGCCCAATCAGGGTCCTAAACAGGCATAGAAGTAGAGGATGATGTAGAAATGGGAGGATGATATGATGGAGGTCAAAAAAATCCCTTAAGGAGGGCTAAACTTTCTTAACATGGAAGTGCTTCCATTTTAAGATGATACAACAGTGTATGAAGGATCAGACGTCTTCAACCAGCAAAACCCTTGTTGGAATGTGCAAAAATGCACCACCATTGTCAGGTTGTGAGGCAAACTCTGGATGGATCTTATAATTAGGTTCCTCACATGCCATGTTCTTGATGATTTTGAACTCATCTTTCTTTGCAGTCTCAGATTTCATAGTTTGTGAAGTCGATGCCATTTTCAGAAAATTAGGGCTTCTGCGTATTGCATGAAAATGGAGTTATCAGTCTCAAAGAAATTACTATTTGTGCTTGCAAAGATCTTTGAACTTCTTAGGAGTGCTGGAGGTCAATTCATGATTTCTCTATAGCTTGGTTTCTTTCTACTCAAAAATCGCCTTCACTCACTCTGCTCTAGGTGTCGAGACAAATGAGTCATTCTGATGCCCTATTTATAGAAGTTTCCCTAAAATGGGTGTCATAAATGCTCACCAACTCATTGGTGTATAAAGACTGAGTTTGTTGGTGAAGCCTTCACTTCCATTGGTGACACTTTCAACATTTTAGAGCAGTCAATGTTCACTTTGCTTTTACCAAGAGGTTTTGGTAAACTGATAACTTGTTCATGTGCTTGTTTATTGACAAGGCTTGGTATATACTAACAAATTTTGCTTTTAACCAACACTTCTCAGTAAATGTAGGTAGTCTTAACTTTGAGTGTATACCGATGGGTTTTGGTATATATGCCCAAAAGCATAGTTATCATATATTGCAACAAGTACAACCATGATGCATCTTTCTTATGCTAATTTGGAATTATTTCAACATATTATTGAACTGATGTAAAGTAGTAGGTTAGGGTTAATGCAGTTCCATACTTACTTGTTCTTCTTAGGTGAGGTTGGTGATGTCACCAGACTATTGGATGAGGTGTCACCATTTGCATTACTCATTCCAGCTTTGTCATTGCTTGAATTTTTTCTCCACATTTTGTCTCTAGCCCTCCAGATATCTTCAATGGTGTTTCCATTGGTATATGTTCTTGTCTATGTCATTCAGTGTTTGCAGTCCTTCTTGAGATGATGAACTTTATGACAGTGTAAGCATGCCATTCTGGGGTTAGTCCAAACTCTAGAATTTCTAGTCCATAGTCCCATATAGTTTGCAGCAATGTGACCATATCTTCCACATGCTGTATAATTTTTCCAAGTATTGTAGTCCCATACATACTGATTACCGACATTCTTTGGTTGACAGGGAGTTTCTTGACCTTTTGGCTTCCATGCTTGCCTTTTCTTTTTCCAACATTCAAGACTTGTGTGCCTATTCATTTTGCATGTAGGACAGTATTTTTCCATGTAGGTTTCCTTCTTTGGTTGATCCATCTTAGACTTACATTCATATGCTTTATGACCTTTCTTGTTACATTTATAACAGAATCTTATGAATGAAGATTTACATTTAGGAATACCTTTTATTTTACCTCTACATACATTTGATGTATGGCCTTTCTTTCCATAGTGATTGCATGCAAGCTTTCTTGGTCTTGTATTTTCATAGACATTCTTTGGATTGGATTTATTTGATGATTCTCCATTTTTAGTAAAGCCTAGACCGTTGTTGTTATTGACTCTTCATTGTCCCTGAAGAAAATCATCCATTCTTTTATTGCTTTCTTCATCCTTTTTGATAATTTCATTATGTTTTTGTTGTATTCTTAATTCATGCTTTAAATTTTCATTCTCATCCCTCAGTTCACCGATAGCTTCTATTCTTTCAATGAGTTCAACATTTATTTTGTTTGCTTCTTGAATTGTAAGAATAATTTGGTTTGTTATCTCATGGTGATGCTTTGTAAGTCTCTGTATTCCAGTCTCCTTTTCTTGTAGCTTTTTTGTGATCTTTCTTCTATCATCAATAGCTAGTGTTCTTTCTTGTTTATCCCATCTAGAATTGTTCATGACATCAATCATCCTTACTATCTGTGTCTCTTGACCAATTTGCAGAGATTTAACTTGTCTAGCCATATGTAGATTGATTTGAGTTAGGCTATTTTCTTCTGATGTATCTGATGCTTTGCTTGTAGTTGATCCTAAAGACTCAAATAAATATGGAATCTCTTCCTCATGATAATTTGTCTCATTACTATGAGATGCCATATTCTTTGTTTCATCAAGCAACTGTCTCATGCTGATTCTAGCTTCTTTATACTATTCATAGAACATCAGAATTTCAAGCTTTTTATTCTCAATATTTTTATCAAGTTTGTACTTCTCCATTGTATGATCTTTTCTCTTAATATTTTAAGCTTTCCAAGAAGAGTCATATCTCTGATACCAATTTTTGGGATTAATGGGAAGTATGTACTGAGACGGGAGGGGTGAATTAGTACCTCTATAACTTTTTGTATCCTTTGATCAAAATAACCTTTGTAATCAATTGCATGTCCATTCAATATGATCTAAACTATCTTGTTGTGAGTTATATCAATTCATAACATTAATAAACATTTGAATCATTCATAGAAAGATTCATGAACATAATTAAAACATAACACAAGATAAGATGTCATAGAAAACTCCTGTTAGGAAGTAAAAACTACGGTGGGGATGACACCCACAAAACTTCACTATCTGCAGATTGGAAGGGGCCAATTAGGGCTTACAATTTGATCACTTCTAATGATCTACCTTTTTAGGAGTATCGATGGAGACCTGTTAAATTCTTCTCTGTTAAGAGCTTTAGCAACACTAATGAAGTGTGCACTTGGTTAAGAGATTTTCAATAGGACTGTTAAGTCCACCTTCCTTGAAAGGATTTTTACACTATGCTCCACTTGTTAGAATGATAGAAAATTACAAATTGACTTGGTAAATGTAATCTCCTATTACTGATATAGATCCTATGTATTTCACATAAAAATATTATCACCTTAACTGTGATTGAATAATACCTCTGATTATCGGTTTCCTCTGTTCTTGGTTCTGCTAACCAAATTCTTCTTTTTCTGTTCTGGTTCTTGAAACTCTTAATTCAATCCATTGATGTGCTTGTTCTATTATCCTCTCTCTTTTTGCTTCTTCCACACACATTCTAATGAATTATTACATCATCTATTTATAGATGGATTGACTTCATCGAGTTGTGATAAAAATAATGTTAACTCTAAGATCAGGTTTACAACTTACACCTAGATCTCCTAGTCTATGTGTTTTAAATTAGTTAGACTAATTAAAACACTTACATTAGTGTTTCTTGTCCCTTAAGAAATGGATTTAATACAATTAAATATCCTAAAAATAGAATACACTTGCTTTATCTGACGTGGAAGTCAGATCCACTTTTTGTGGGTTGCAATTGACTTTTGGTTCTATCTGTCGATCATGCTTGACTGTCCTTTAGTTTCTACAATTAGTTGCACTATATCTGTCTTGTCGGTCTGCACTGTAACTTTCATTTTGGGTTCTTCTGTCGGGTTCCTCTTTATCTTTCTGCTTTTTGATTTTCAGTTTACACACTGACTTGTGTCATCGATTCTCTTTGTACTTAGTCATTTTTGGTGATCTCCTAATCTGATCTTCGGTTTTCTCTTTCCTGTCTTTCAGTGTAGGCTTACCAAAAGTGTTGTTTGTATACTAATGACAAATTAATGTCATCATTTTCTCCATAATCAATACCCTCTTCTTGAGCATATGCTTTACACACAAATCTTGCTTTTTTCTAGAAAATTCACCTTTTTCATTTATCTTGTTTCTGAAAACCCACTTAGTACCAATCACATTCTTGCTTTTTGGTCTAGGTACAAGAGTCTAGGTTTTGTTCTTTTCTATCTTCTCAATCTCTTCATTCATTTCTTCTATCCAACTTTCATCATTCAACACATCTTTAATGGATCTAGGTTCAATTTCACTAAGAAAACATGTACCTTTAAGTTTGATCCTTGTCATTATACCTTCTGTTGGATCTCCAATTATTTGCTCAGGTGCGTGATGCCTTCTGACATATTTGGAATGTACAGGTTCCTTCTTCTTTGATTCCAGGCTTACTCAACTTGGTTCACCATGCTCAAACATTATGTTCTGCTCTTCCAAAAGAGACTCGGGTTCCACTGTCTCAGACTTGGGTGCCTCTGTCTGCGACTCAGTTCCCTCTATCTGTGACTAGGTTTCTTCTATCTGAGACTTAGTTCCCTCTGTCTTTGACTTAGTTTCAATAGTTAGCATCTCAAGTTGCATGGGTTGCAAAAAGGTTTGTACTAATGAATTCAGTGGTTGACATGGTTTTTGTCCAATCACCATTGCCTGTGTCTTAGGTATGGTATCAGGTTCATAATACACAAAGTTTCTATAGTCCTTGGGCTCTTTACTGCTCTATTCTTCACTTCTCTTTGCAAACTCATCAATCTTTACATGACACTTTCTGTGAATTTATGAGTAGAAAGATTCAAACATTTATATGCTTTGGTTTTACAGGAGTAGCCTAGGAATATACCTTCATCACCTTTTACATCAAATTTTCCATTTCTTGTTTCCTTCAAGATGTAAAATTTACTTCCAAATACTTTGAAATAATGAACATTGGGTTTATATCCATACCATAATTCAAAAGGTGTTTTCTTAGTACCTTTCTTCAGTTGAACTCTATTCAAGGTGTGAATTTTAGTGCTGATAGCTTCCTTCCATTATTTGGTTGCAACATTCATTTTAATCATCAAGGTTCTTGCACAATCCATAATAGATCTGTTTCTTCTTTCTGCTATTCCATTTTGTTGTGGTGTACCTGGGGCAGATACTTGTCTCTTGATTCCTCTTTCATTGTAGAATTCATTGAGATCATTAGAAATGAATTCACCTCCTCTATCAGATCTTAGGCATTTAAGTTTATTTCATGTTTCCTTCTCAACTCTGGTAAGGTACCACTTAAACTTCTAAAAAGCTTCTGATTTTTCTTTGAGAAACATAACAATCATCATTCTAGAATGATCATCAACAAATAGAATGAAATAATTCTCTTCTTTGTAACTTGTTGTTCCAATTAGTCCAAACAGATCAATATGCACTAACTCCAAAACTTCTTTAGTATTGTAATTCTTTCTCTTGAAACTATTTTTGCCCATCTTCCCAATTTGACATTGTTTGCATATTGCCAATTCAAGTTTCTTCAAAATAGGAATACCTCTTACTCTTTTTTTCTTTCTTATGTTGACCAGGTTATCAAAATTCACATGACACAAAATTTTATTCCATAACCCAGTTTTCTTCTACATGTGCAATAAAACATGACCTTTTAGTGAGATCAAGATAGAATAGATTACCTTTTGTTTGCCTGCCAGTTCCAACTAGGTTTCCCTTACCA
The DNA here is from genome assembly GCA_018584345.1 of Thuja plicata. Taxonomy (NCBI): domain Eukaryota; kingdom Viridiplantae; phylum Streptophyta; class Pinopsida; order Cupressales; family Cupressaceae; genus Thuja; species Thuja plicata. Next base: position 5,691,247 of record MU224538.1, on the reverse strand, counting down.
TCCAGGAGCTTGGCCTTATAATTCATGAATTTTACCTTGAAACCAATTTTATTCAGCTGTGCCACACTTAGTAGATTGCACCTTAGTCCCTCAACCCAATAAGCATTATCACATTTGATTCCATCAGTTAGAGAAATACAAATTTTACCTTTCACATAGCAAGGTTCATCATTCCCAAAACTAACACTCCCACCATCATAGGGCTCAAGATGTTTAAATTTAGTTTTATCGCCAATCATGTGGTGAGAACAACCACTATCAATTATCCAAGTGTCATTTTTTCTAATATGAGAGAAAAGTGTAGTCTTTTCATTATCTTCATTGTCTGACTCATCCTTAATAGCAATTTAAACTATTTCATCTTCATCTTCATCACTATCAAAATCTTTTTCAATATAAAAAGATTTTTTACCATTGTCCTCGTATCTTTTATAGCTTTTGAAATCTTTCTTTCCTTTGTACTTGTTGAAATTTCTCTCATCTTTATCTTCTTTGTTTGGACACTTAGCAGCAATGTGACCAACCTCATCACATGAAAAGCAAATCAATGGTATTCTTCTTTTGTACTGGCCATTTCCTTTGGCAGCTCTATTTGCAAGTATTGCTTCAATAATTTCTAGATCTTCATCATCAGAATCATCATCACTATTACTATCAATATTTTTTCCTTTTGACTTTCTATCCATCTTACAAAGGTTTAATTTAGCTTTAGATACAAACTCAAAATTTCTAGGATTAGGAGAATAATTGTCAAAATTATCCAACTCAAAAGTTGTAAGCCTTCCAACCAATGCATCTAGATTTATATTATTACTGCACCTCATCTCTTGAATATTTGAAACTCTAATTGCATAGATAGGAAGTAAAGTTATCAATACCTTACTAACCACTATTTTGTGTTCAATTATTCTGCCGATAGCTCTGATGAAACTGACACTTTACTTGATTCTTTCACTGTATTTTGTAACATCTTCTCCTTCTTTCATTTTCATCTGATCAAACTAACCTCTAATACTTTCTGCTTTGGCTCTCTTTACATTATCATCTCCTCCATGAATATCATGCAGTTTCTTCCACATATCATAGGTAGTAGGGCAGTCTTTGACTTCATCAAATTCCAAATAGCTGAGTGAAGAAGTTATATCAATCATCATTATGTTATGATTCTTCATGTCCACCATCTAATCCACAGACATAGGTCTCATTGGTTCCACATATTTTTGGTCCAAGAATTGTAAACCGGTATCTCCAATAGTAGATAGATGTAACCTCATCAACTCTTTCCATGTAGCAAAGTTGTCTTTGTTAAGCTTGGGAATCTCCCTTCTATAAGACATCTATGATCTTTAGCTTAGGCCTTGAAACCTTCCCTGAAAGCACAAAAATATCTGATACCAATTGTTCGAAATGGGTTGAGTAAGTGAGAGGGGAAGGTCAAATCAGTTACCACAAAAACAAATCCAAGTCCCTTAGATGTCTTAATCAAAATTATTACTGTTATTTGGTTAACAAAGATATTCTTTTGTTACTCAATTTATAAAGAAATATTAAGATATTAAATGTGATTATCCTTTAGTGATTTAGTGCAGAAACATAAAGTATAAAGAAAATAACATGTACACAAATGACACCAAGATTTAACGTGGAAACCCAAATTGGGAAAACCACCAATTGCAACTAGTTACTGTTTTTCACTCTTCTGAAGTGAGCCCTGTTAGGACCCAACCCTGTTAAAGGTTACAAAACACACTGTTAGGTGTGACCTTGTTAAATGATTTAATCACCTTGTTAGGAGTGCCCTTGTTAGAGGTCTTCAAACACTTCAATTTAGAAATGCCACCTTTTGAGAGGATTTATGATAGACTGTTACATCTACTCTACAAAGAGATTTGGATCACTGCTATAATTGTTTGAGAGTAACAATGGATTGACATATTTGAAGAAGAAAATTTATTTTCTAATTCAAATCTCTATTCTGGTTTTAAATTGGATCCTCACTGATCAAATATTCTATTGCAGCTCGGTCTATATGTTCTATCCTTAATCAGAATTCCATCTTATTTTGCCTTTACTCTTCATATCAAAGAAGTCTTCCACTTCTTAATTTTTTTTCATATTGGGTCCAAACTTGAACTTGTATATATATGATAAGCCTTCTCAAGTCAGTTTGAATAACCTTCCAAATAAATAATAAAACTTAAGTCTGTCGGCTGCAAATAACCAATTAAACATAAAGTGTAAATTGTTGTTAGTCAGCTGCACTAAATGCATAACTCGGTTAACACTGTAATCCTTCAATGCTCAACCTTACTATATTTCCCGAGTGAACTCGGTTAGAACTGAATATCACTTGGCTGATATATGAGTCTTCTTCAATGCCTGAGAGAGCTTGGCATACACTGACTGTGCTTGGTTTAGGTATAGACATTTTTGTAACATCACTACTTTTGTGTATATATCAATGACAAAACACAATTGAATAATTGTCTTCAACAATAATATACATTAAATCTCCCCTCTAAGGTGAAGAAATTCATTATCATTAGACATACCTAATTCCATTGAGGCAAAAAATCTTCTCTATCAAAAGCACTGTGTAATTTGAAAGGACTTTCATTCTCCCAAAAAAATGCTTGAGACTTTAATTATCCATCGCTCTATTTTTTCTTCCATTTCTTTCCTTTGGTTGATAGTATTGTAGCTTTGATGATAAAATTGTCACAAAATTCAAAGGAAATAATACCATTGTAACCTTTCTATCTTCCCATGAAGTTGTAAACTGCATGGAAATGCCTTTGTCATACACGTTTAGGCACTTAATTCACTAGAATATTCCCCCTTCTAAGTAAAAATGCCACATAGTGGCATATTCTTTGAACTCCTTATGTGTGCTTGATTCAATTCAAATATGGTCCCCACCCATATTGAAAATTATAGAAACTATAATTATAGAGAACCCACTCTATTTTTCTTTACAATTTTCCATGCAATTGACGAAAACCACAATAAAAACCCACAACTTAAAATAGGAATGAGGGATGTGCATGCTAATCATTGCGTAATTATGTATTGACATTATTTAATTTGTACTCATGTGGACAACTCATCATAGTCCCAATAGAATTTTGGGCAAGGTTTCCCTTGTGTGTGATCTCTTTCCCAATAAAAAACTCTAATAAATTTCCCTCTAAAATAGTGCTTCACATAAAAATCATGCCATCACATTATTATATAATCCTATAATTTCTAGATTGCCCCTATAGTCTATCATTTTCCATATCAAATATTTAGCATTGTGATAAGTTGTGTTGGCTCCTAGATCCCTCCAATTAGTCTACATCATTATGCATGCATGCCAACTCATTGACCTTCCATTTAGATTATTTTCATACTAAATTTTCACCTACCAAGGGATTTTAAAATTATAATTTTTATCCCCCCATCTCTAAAACAAGGAAATGTGGAGCATGGTCCACATTTTTCATTTACTCATTTTCTGCTTCATTTTGTATGTTGGCTGTTAGACTCTCACCGAGGAGTGTTTGGACATGAGGTGGAAGATAATTTTTTTTTTCCAATATATTAGGCCTTAAATTTCTTGTTCCAGAGTGACCATAGAATCAATCATTTTGTTACCTTCCCTATAGGTATGATTAATTTAAAAAGTAGCAACCCCCACGAGGAGTTTATGAATATTCCAAACAATCCCATTAATAGACCAATTAGCCTTAACAAGCCCTTTAATGGTATCAATTATAATCTTATAGTCCCCCTAAATAGCTAACACTCTGATTCCTATTGAAAGGGAAAGCTTAACCCTATCAAAGAAAGGTTATCCCTCTTGTCGGGTTATCTGTACTCCATCTCAAGTTACCCGTATATGCTATAATTATATACCCAAAGCTTGAACTTATTATGGATAAGGGAAAATTCACCAAACTTGAGACTGATTAAAATCTCAAGGGATGAACTACCCCTTGCACCACCTCACTTCAACTAGCTCTTTGGTGAGGTATGGGATTATCACAACTAAATGATAAAAAAAATTTAAAAAAGAATGTGAGATGAAGAAATTGAGATAACTATAATATGACAATAGATAATGATATTTGATGATAGGAAATGAATGAGAAAACTATAGAGATCAAATACCAAAGTCTGCAAGCTCACTGCCCAAGACACCAACACATGTTGAGAATGATAGTGCGGGTGTAGCATGCCATTGTATCATGCATTATTCTTGTCTATAAAAGGTATATAACTTGAGGGAAAAGTATTGAGATATATAAGATGCAAGAAATAAAGTATTCTAAAATGGAAAATGCTAAGGGAGACTATGCTAGGAAAATAAAGTCAAAACACAAGGATGAAAATAGAATGAACTTCCAACCAAAGAGAGGTTGATGAAGCCAACTAGCTACCCTACTCTCTTCTCACTTTGACTAACCTACACACATATAAATTAATGAAAATGGTTGTGGTTTTTGTAGGAACTTTCTATAGTCACTCCCCCATTTTGGTGTTTCCAACTCCACATACAACCATATAAATAATTGGTGATAGATAACCAAAATATATAATAAGTAATTATATGAAAAATAAAATAATAATAATATGGTGAAGATAATATGATATGATAAATTAAAATGCAAAGCAAGAATGTGAGAGACTTCTCTTCAAGACCACAAAGCTTGCAGCTTGATGGTGTGAAGGAAAAGTGAACAAGACAATAGAGACATGATGCTGTGGAGACTAATAGATTGTAACTAAGTTGTCTTAATACAATAGTGAAGGATCTCAAACATGAATTTCGAGAGTAAAAGTGAGTAAAAAGTGAAATATAGCCAAGAGATATTGAAGAAGATCAAATGAAGTTAGAAAAATCAAGATATATTAGGGAAGGGTCAAATATTGGCATCAGTGAGTGGTGGTATGAGGTATTAGACAATAAGGGTGGTAGTTTTAATTCATCAATGACTCATTATACTCTTAGTGTTCCCAAGTTTTTATTTTCATTGATGTCAGTATCAATATTGGTTTTTGCCTTGTTGGTATCGGTAATTCTAGACATGTCTCTCGGTATCGGTATTTTTGGCCACCGACTATGCTCACCGATGACCATCATCAGTTATTATTACGAGATTATTGATATTTTTCAAGGATCTATTCATCACATGACATACTCACCTAGATCTATTTTTGTGTTCAGGTGACAATTCTATTTTTGATGCCTAACTGACTTGAAGGGAGTTTACATCTATGGATGATATATATTCATATAGTGTTTATATACATAGATACACATGTGAGGTGATATGATGTGATGTAATGTGATCTATGCGAACTAGTGAGAAAAAAACTATGAATTTGTGATGGTAATGAAAGAATATCTGTATATCACTGTGAACTGTATCCATGCATATGTTGATGCATACTCCTTAGTTCAAATTTTATACTTTTAGCTATCTATGCTAATTTTTATATTTTGATAGTGAGCCACCCTAACAGTGAGCCACCCCAATAGTGAGCCACCTACCATATTGTATAAAATATTACACAATACTTGAGAGCTAGCCCTCTCAATGTGTTTTTTCCCCATTCTAGATTTCCATAGAAAAATATCTAGTGTTATGTGTTGTGAATTTTTATTCCTATTCTATTTTTTCCTTTCCTATAATTGAAATATGTTAAATGGTAAAATAATCAAGTATTTCAAATTCTTCAAGGATATACTGATTCACCCCTCCCCTCTCATTATATCGGGTTCTCACCAATTGGTATCATAACTTGGTCCTTTGGAAGATTCTAACCACTCAAAGGAAATCAATGAAGTTGAACCCTTGTCAGCGACATCGGCTATGGATGAAAATGAACTTATTTTGGTATATGAAGATCTAGAATTGATCAAAGATGAAAATACAGCCTTATCAGAAAACCTTCAAATACCAAATGTCTGTATCTAAATATTGAGGGGATAAATCCAAAAATTCAAATCCAGACACAAGGAAGTAAGTAATGAGCTCAAGACAATAAATGAAACTATCATCGATCTAAGATCCAAACTTGAAGAAAGTAATCAAGCCAAAAAGCTTATGAATAATGTAATTAAGAGGAAGATTGATGAAAACCTTAATATTGAACAAGAACATCTATCCTTGAAGTCTAGTAGGGTTAAAGTTGAGAAATTGTGAAAAGAAAGAAAATTCTAGTTCTAAAAAATTGGATGATATTTTGAAGGTTCAAAAATCACCTAAAGATAAGACAAGACTTGGATGTGACATCATTTAATTTTCACACAACCCTATCCTTGAGGAAATTAAAATTGTTCTAGTAAATCATACCACTCCTAATCAATTAGATAAAGGTAAGGCCCTGATAGATCCTTGGGTAAGTATGAATTCTCATTATTTCAATTGTTGTTGTTTCAAATGCAATAAATTTGGTCATAAGGCAGTAAATTGTAGAAGTAGGATTAAACCTAGTAATGTATCCTTTTTTGGTAGATTCTTTAACTGTAACATTTTTTGTCACAAAGCTAATCAATGTAGAAAATATTGCAATAATATATTTTCTGGATATTGTCTTACATGCTTTCAATATGGTCATAAAGCTAACTAGTGCAGGTCAAGATAAAAGATACAGAGTAACAGATGATACAATTGTAATATGATTGGACACATCACAAAATATTTTAGATCTATGGATGCTAAGAGGACAAAAATAACAAATCTTTTTGATAAATAAAAAGTAAGAGAAGAGATAAAAAAATATTTGGGTAAGAAAAGATGTCAGTAACTCCTGCACTGACACATTCTCACTCCTACGCCTGTTGATGAAAACCAAGAACCTCGCCCTGTGCTCAAGTTGTGCACTGTTATTTTAACTGAGAATGATATGTTAAGAAGTCTTTATAGAATCTGTTGGAATAGTCCCAAGGATAACTGAGAGAGGGGGGGTGAATCAGTTATCAGTCAAATTAATTATTTTCTCTTTTCTTAATGTTATTTTATATAAAGTAAATGCACATTCAGATAACAGAGTAGAGTATTCAACTATTTGATTACGGGGAAACCAAATAGGCAAAAATCCCGATGGGAATTAGCACCCACAAATAACTGCACTAGTTTATAATGATCCATGTTAGAAGATCTTATAACTCTGTTAGGAGTTGATATTTACAATGCAAGAAGTATAGAGAACTAGTTAAAGGTCGGACCCTGTTAGTGTATGCACCCTAACCAAGTCCTCTAGCTATGCATCATGGCGAGACTTATTAGACAAGGACACTCAACAAAAATCAATAACAGTCAGCACACAAAGAAAAGATCATGACATAGCTCAAGCATTAAGTGTTATGTTTAAAAATTTAAGCGTGTTAAATGATACTGAGTTCTGAGGATAAGGATCGAATGCTTGCAAGCAGGCAACGTTACAAATTTCCATTTCCAAGCGCAATTCAAACCCTAGTTGGAAATTTTAAGTTAAATCAAGTAATGTCGCAATAGGAGACATTACGTTTCTTTTCGTGGTATCAGAGCAAGTTCTACTAATCTGTTCATGAACTATTTTGTTGAAGGCTACCATTTTTTTTAGATCCCTCACCATTGGAGACTTTTTGTTAGGAGTCTTTTATAGATAACCCTGTTAAGGGTGAGGACTCACTGTCCAATAGCTCACTGCTAAGATGGTGAAGGCTGCAACCGTCAGTATAACAGATATACACTATATCTAGTAAATGAACTATTTGAGTAGACCTGCTGTCTTGATCAGTTCCAATGAATTGCAATCAACTTCTGTTTCTTCACATACATCTTCAACTTGTTCTCTCTGACTTTCTACTTTTCTCTGTCTTTTCTTTTTCACTTCATTTTTGACACTTAGTGAAAATAACTAAACTGCTATATGTATCTTCACCAAGGATAAGGTCACAAAAGTATCTGGAAACACTTCATACACTTCCTTGTCATCTCAACCAAGCACACAATATAAATTAGGACCGCGCAAAAAAAACTGAATAGACGCGACACTTCACAAAGTCGGCTTCACCAAATTAACTCTAACATCAGGATTCTGTTGAAACACATTTAGCACCTTTGGATAAATATATTTAACTCATAACTAAACATGAATACAAACACTCATATCTTGAAGATAGGCGCAACTCAAGAAACACTGTATTTACGTTGGCTCTTAACAGATAAACTCCAGAATCTGTAACTGCCATAACTGACTAATCATAACTCAATTGAAACTACATATCTGACTTGACGTGAATGCACATAGAAACTAGAACATGTATACACCATGGAAATAAACACACATTGCTCCAACACATCTATACTTATAATTGCATATATGATACCTGTTGTATATTATATGTTGTCATCAATGGCAAACATACAATCAATTATTTGCATAGAGGCAAATATCCAACAATCTCCCCCTTTGAAATTGATGGCAACATATGATATCATCAACTCGAAGTGTCTTCCTTGTTTTTACAATCTTCTCAATATCCTCAACAAGGGTTCCTCTTCACTATTGCTGCTCTGTATACTCCCCCGGAGTATATGCTCCCCCTTACTAATACTCCCCCTTTGACATCAATGACAAAGGGTGTTAAACACCATTAGGCACAGGTACTACTCCAGAAGTAGATTAGTCAACCATTCATCAGTCACCAAGGACTGATATTCTTGCTGCAAGTTCTAATCAGACTCAGGAAAGGGAATTACTCCCAACTTCTCCCTAAGATACTCAAAAGTATCTTTTGATAGAGGCTTTGTAAGAATATCTACTAGTTTTTCTTTAGTGCTTACATAGTCCAACTTTACTTCTTTGTCTGCAACTTTTTCTCTTAGGAAGTGGTATTTGATCTCAATGTGTTTTGTCTTTACATGCATCACAAGGTTCTTTGACATATTGATAGTACTAGTGTTGTCATAGTGAACAACAATAGGATAATCAATCTGAATACAAAAGTCCTTGATCATTTGTTTGATCAAAACCATTGTTGAACAATTCAATGTTGCTGCAACATACTCAGCTTCTACTATTGACTGAGAGATACAATTCTACTTTTTACTTGTCCAAGTGACCAACCTGTCTCCAAGAAATACTGCTCCTCCTGATGTGCTCTTTCTATCATCAACACAACCTGCCCATTTTGCATCTATATACACATGAAGTTGTATGTTCTCTAAGATAGGATACCATAAACCATAGTCTATAGTTCCCTTTAGGTATCTAAATATTCTTTTTATTTCCATTAGACGATTTTGCTTGGGTTCAGCTGCAAATATTCCAACAATGCCAACTGCATTAGAAATGTCAAGTCTAGATTGAGTGAGATATATAAGTTTTCCAATCATAGACTTGTATAAGGTCTTGTCAACTGCCATGGAATCATCATCTTTAGAAAGCTTGCATCCTGTTATCATGGGGGTGCTTACTGGTTTGCAATCTTCCATCTTGAAGGTCTTCAATATCTCCTTCACATACTTAGATTGATTTATGAATATGCCTTTGTCTATTTATTTTACATTTAATCCAAGGATGTATTTGATAGATCCAATCATGCTCATTTCAAATTCACTTTTCATTTCTTTGGAAAATTCTGCACTAAGTTTGTCATTACCTCCAAAGATAATGTCACCAAGAAAAATAGCAACAAGTAGTAGTCCTTCATTTGTCTCTCTTATAAATAAATTACAGTCTGTTGCTCCTTTTCTGAATCCTATCTTTGTTAAGTAACCATCAAGTCTCTCATACCATGCTCTTGGGGCCTATTTAAGTCCATAAAGTGCTTTCTTTAATCTGCATACCATGTCTGGTTTACCTGAAAGTTTGAATCCTTCAGGCTGCTCTATGTAGACTTCTTCCTTTAAGTCACCATTAAGAAATTTTGATTTGACATCCGTTTGATATACCTTAAAGTTCTTGAATTTTGCATAGGAAAAAAAACAACTTGATAGCTTCAAGTCTGCTCACAGGGGCAAATGTATCAGTGTATTCTATTCCTTCTCTCTACGCATATCCTTTGCATACTAATCTTGCTTTGTTCCTTACTACTATGCCTTCTTCATTCATTTTGTTCCTAAATATCCACTTAGTTCCAATCACGTTCTTGTCATGAGGTCTAGGGACCAGTTCTTATGTTTCATTCTTGATTATTTGATCTAGTTCTTCTTTCATGTCACTTTTCCAATCTGAATCTTTGCACGCATCTTCTACACTTAAGGGTTCAATTTGTGAAAGTAAGCATAACTCTTCATCAACGGTTGAACCTTTTGCTCTAGATCTTGTCAGGAATTTTGCGCTCTGATCTCCAATGATATCTTCCTTAGAGTAGTATTTGGATGTGTATCTTGAATTCTTAGGAGTGATACTTTCATCTATATTCTGTGATTCTTCTTCGCTTGGTTCAGGATTTCTACATGAAAAATCAATACAATCAAATATTTCTTCAATAACTGTGTCCTTATTAATGGGTCTGGGCTCATCTTCAATCATGAGAGCATAGTCATAATATCTTTCTTGAATCATAAACTTCTCATCAATCTTCACATGAGTACTTTCAATGATCTTCTTTAATCTTAGATTGAAATATCTATAGGCTTTTCTTTTAGTAGAGTAACCAAGAAAAATACCTTCATTGCTTCTAGTGTCAAACTTACCAATGCTATCATCCCTCTTGATATAACACTTGCTTCCAAAGATTCTAAAGTATTTTACCGTGGGTACATTACCAAACCAAATTTCATAAGGTGTCTTGTCTGCGCCTAGCCTCAATTATATTCTATTGATAGTGTAAACTACTGTATTGACTGCATCTCTCCAGTAGGTATGTGCAACCTTTCCTTCAATCATGATAGTGCGCGCTGTGTCAAGTATTATCTTGCTCCTTTTTTCTATCCCATTCTGATGAGGGGTTCTGGGTGCACTTAATTATCTTTTGATTCCATGTTCTTCACAGTAGTCATAGAATTGGTCAGAGGTGAATTCTCCTCCTTTATCAGATCTCAAACATTTTATCTTTAATCCAGATTCATTCTCAACCTTAGCTTTGAATATTTTGAAGTTCTCAAAAGCTTCAGATTTTTCTTATAAGAACGCAACCCACATCATGCTTGAGAAATCATCAACAAAAAAAATAAAATACCTTTCTTTGTAGTATGATCTTGTTTGATTATGTCCACATAGGTCTGTATGTATCAGATCTAATTTTTTTTCCACAGAGTCTTGTTTGCTCCTGAATGAGGTCCTCACATGATTCCCCATCACACATTCCCTACACATGGTGTCAACTGGTCTTGCAATGCTAGGAAGGTCTCTTACTACCTTTACATTACTTATCTTGACTATGCTGTCAAAATTGATATGACAAAGTCTCTTGTGCCATAGCCAGCTGTCATCTACTTTTGCAAAAAAAAAAATTACTTCTGAGTTGAGATGAAAAACATTACCTTTGGTCTTTTAGCCTGATGCAATCATGTCTCCTTCTTTGTTATTAATGATGCACTGGTTGTTTTTTAATTCCAACTGATATCCTTTACCAAGCAACTGTCCAACACTTAGTAAGTTATGATGCAAACCATCCACATAGAGAACATCATCTGTCTTGTTCTTTCCATCAAGGGTGATAGAACCTTTGCCTATGATAGGTTTGGGAGTGTTATCTCCAAATATAACCATGCAACCTTTGTACTTTCCCAAATGTACAAATATGGCTTTGTCTCTTGTCATGTGGTGTGAACATCCATTGTCAATGATCCAGTCAGTTCTGATGTCAGCTTTTGAAACTAATGCTAACTCCTATTCTTTTACTTCATCTTCTTAGTCCATTTCTTCAAGAATCTTCTCAATGTCTTTAATAGAAAAAAATCCAATTTCATCTTCTCCCGAGTCATCATTAGTTACACCATCCTCAGCATGATAACATTCTATAATGTACTTAGGTTTGTAATCTGATATGAATTTCTTAACTCTTGTAGGGCACTTAGATGCAAACTGACCAACTTTGTTGCATGAAAAACATTTGAATGGTAGTTGTCCTTCATATTTCCCTTTACCTTTCCTTTCCTTCTTGGCAATCATACCAATGATTTCTTCTAGTTCTATATCTACTTCTTCATTATTACTAGAGCTGATTATAGGTTTCTTGTTATGGACTGTGGCTTTGAAGGCTATCTCACTTTTAGGTTATGTCTTCAATCTAGATATCTCAAATGTAGATATTTTGCTAGCCAAAGTCTCCCTCTTGAAGTCTTTTGAAAATTGCATAGTCTCATCTAAGATATTGATCTTGCTCTCATAGTCTGCTGTCAATGTGGTCATTAACTTGTCCATTATGTCTTCCTCTGATATTTCTCCACCATTGTTTCTTATACCTGATACTGCTTCATTTATCCTCTGATTGTAAGCTCTGATGTTTTCTTCAGGTAACATCTATAAATTGTTGTATCTTTTCTTCCATGTCTTTCTGCACGTATTCTTTTCTTGGATGTCTCCTTCAAACACGTCTTCTAAGTATTTCCAAATAGAGTATGATTTGTCTATCTTCTTGATCTCAGAAAATTCACTTTCAGATATGGCACTGATTAGGGCTTCTTTGGCAATTGCATTATTAGTGAATACTTCCTTTTGTTTCATAGTAGTCATCAGGTACAAGATCTTTCAAGGTGGGAATTTCAACTTCTTGAGTGGAAATTTCATAGATCTCAAATCCAATGCATTGAAGATGTGTTATCATTTTGTTCTTCTAGTCGAGATAGTTTTCTCCATCAAACTTAGGACTCTCTTTCCTGAAGTATGCCATCTGATCTACCTTAAGCTGTTAGGATTTCTCTCCAAGGTACTTGGCTCTGATACCAATTGTTGGAATTGTCCCAAGGATAACTAAAAAGGGGGGTGAATAAGTTATCAGTCTAATTAATTCTTTTCTCTTTTCTTAATGTTATTTGATATAAAGTAAATGCACATTCAGATAACACAATAGAGTACTCAACAATTTGATTACGGGGAAACCAAATAGGCAAAAACCCCAGTGGGAATTAGCACCCTAAAATAACTGCACTAGTTTATAATGATCCCTATTAGAAGATCTTACAACCCTGTTAGGAGTTGATCTTTACAATGCAAGAAGTACAAAGACCTGATTAAAGGTCGGACCCTGTTAGGAGTCTTTTATAGATAACCCTGTTAAGGGTGAGGACTCACTGTCCAATAGCTCACTACTAAGATGGTGAAGGCTACAACCTTCAGTATAACAGATATACACTATATGTGGTAAATGAACTATTTGAGTAGACCTGCTATCTTGATCAGTTCCAATAAATTGCAATCAACTTTTGTTTCTTCACATAGATCTTCAACTTGTTCTCTTTGACTTTCTTCTCTTCTCTTTATTTTCTTTTTCACTTCATTTTCGACACTTAGTGAACATAAATTAACTATTATATGTATCTTCACCAAGGATAAGGTCACGATGGTATCTGGAAATAGTTCATCAACTTCCTTGTTGGCTCAACTAAGCACGAAATACAAATTAGGACCGCACAACTAAAACTGAATAGATGCGACGCTTCACAAAGTCGGCTTCACCAAATTAACTCTAACATCATGATTCTATTGAAACACATTTAGCACCTTTGGATAACTATCTTTAACTCATAACTAAACATGAATACAAACACGCATATCCTGAAGATAGGCGCAACTCAAGAAACACTATATTTACGTCGGCTCTTAACAGATAAACTCCAGAATCTGTAACTGCCATAACTGACTAATCACAACTCAACTGAAACTGCATATCTGACTCAGCGTGAATGCACATAGCAACTAGAACATGTATACACCATGGAAATAAACACGCATAGCTCCAACACATCTATACTTATAATTTCATATATGATACCTGCTATATATTATATGTTGTCATCAATGGAAAACATACAATCAATTATTTGCATAGAGACAAATCTCCAACATAATCCCTCATGGTGTTTTCCCTGTAGAAGATATTCAAATTCACTTGAAATGAAAGCTGAAAAAATTCAATATTATGGAATTATTGATTTGTGGGCAAAGAAGTTGAGTGATGAAAATGGTGCAACAAAACCTAGATTTAGGGTTTTGGTTGAGAAAAAGTTGGATGTGTTCAACTTATTCCCTAATTTCTATTTATACCACAATTGGGAAAGAATGGCTATCGGTAGGTTCCATGATATTTTTTATAGCTTGAGAATGATTATCATTTGATTTCAAAAGAAGTAAGTCTCTGCAACCAAGGAGAAGTGCCGAAAACTAAAAGTTTCAAAAATGACAAAGAAATTTCCCTAACCATAGCTACTCATGATGGAAGGTCTCTTAGAATTAGAACCATAAATGATCCTATAGTTAGATATGAAGCACAATTCATCGGCTACATAGTGTACTACACCAACAATGAAAACTCAGTATCGACAACGGCGATTTGCATCGCTCATAATATGGGGAAAGGTACTAATTATGGTATTTTTACTATTATTAAAGATCAATTCATTGAAAATTTTAAGGTAATTAAGACTAGTGACAAGAATGTGAGTTTTCATTTCAGATCTTTAGCTATTTGCTTCATTTTGTATTTTTCAAATTATATCCCTGGAGAAGGAAATGTTATTATGGTCAAATGATACACCTATAGTACGCTAAATCTACAAAAGGTTATTGAAAAATGAAAGAATTAGTGATATGGAATATAAGTTCATACAATTTTTCTTTGTTATGCAATGAAGCATTCCTAAGAGGGATAGAATTACCCCTCTGTGATAGAAAAATATAAGGAAGAAATCACTTTTATTGTTACCACCAACAACTACATCATACAGACATTTCAACCTAAATGGAAATGGCTACCCTTGCTTGGATATGAGATGACTATAGAAAAATTTGAAAGTTATGCCAAGGTTTTATTAGAGAGTCCCCTAGAGCATATAAAAGAAATGTTTGGTACCACATAAGAGAAAAAGATGGAAAATTATAGTAAAAAGGACAAGAAAAATATAGAGAAGAAGGTAGACGGTATAATGAGAAAATCCAAATAAGAACATAACATAACAAAGAAGGAATAGGAACAAATATTGTAAAGGATCACTATAAGTTCTCTTAGTAATCCTTCCAGTGTAACCATTGTATCAGTTCCTATTGATGAAAATAAAGGAGAAGGTTTGTCTAGAAAGATAAAGGTCAGTGGATCAATGTCTACTACTACAAAGAAAGTTAAAGCCAAGTCTGTTTCATACATTGTTGATTCCAATAATGAGACATTAGATCAATCCAATGATAGTGACATTGAATAGTCTAGAGTCAAGGTAAAAAATAAAGGAAAGCAATCAAAAGAAGGTTCATATTCCAAGTTTGGTACAGACACTATTGATGTATGATGTAGTCAAGCTCGGAGGATCCAATAAAGGACTATCCAAACTTGCAGCCAACAAGAAGACAACAACGAAAACATAACAACACCAGAGAAATAACAATTTCTATACACATATACTTAGTTTTAGATTCAATTATGCATAAGAATAATCAGATTGTTATCAATAACTGAACATTACAATCAACATTTTGGGTTGTAAGGCCTTCTCTTTTAGGGCCAAAAATAATAATAATTCAACAAGATCTCGCAGGATCCAACATTCCCAGTATACTCTATAGTTGAGTAAAAGAAACTAGATTTGAACTTGTGCTCAGAAGCCTCCAATAAATCTGCCAATTTCTATCTGTTAGATTGGGTGGTTTTCGTTGGACCAAAAGCTCAAACTGTTAATGCCTGATACAAGCACTAGACTTATAGAATCCACAAGAGGCTATTAAACCCTTGTCACCAACTGATGCATAGCCTGGCCAAGACCAAGGGTTCACACCTTGAAATAATCATTCCCTCATGACATACATGGGGTTGGAACTTGTGACCTTAGCTCTGATACTAATTGTTAGATTGGGTGGTTGTCGTTGCACCAAAATCTTGAACTATTAATGCCCAATACAACAACTAGACTTATAGAATCCACAAGAGGTTGTTAAACCCTTGTCACCAACTGTTGCATGGCCTGACCGAGACCAAGGGAGCACACCTTGCAATACTATCTACCCACTTACAATTATCTACATCAAATTTTAGTTCTTCAACTTATAGCTTACTATTCATGACCTTCTCTCACTCTAGTCCCCCTCTAAACATCAACCTAGACTCTCCTTTATACAAGCTTGCCACAAGTCAGATTTATAATTGAAATAACATAAATAAATCCAAGTCATCATCATGAAAACACAAACAATGTGTTATCCATTAGTTGGCCTCCAATGGTCATTAAATTTGCATAGGAGAGTGACACAAACAAGATATAGGTCATCACATCTCCCACACACAACCAAAAATTAAATGCACTAGTCAGCCAACCCAATAGATAGCATAAGCACTATCGGTGATCAAGAACACCAAAAGTAGACCACTCAGTGAGAGGCACAACCAAGCTGATATCCACCAAACAAACACCATAGAGAAACAATTCATCGAGAATGAGCAACCAGTCATCGAGACTGAGCCACAAGTAACTGAGCACTCTAACAAGGAACTCCAAGGAAATTACCAACTAGATTATCGAGCTCCAAAGAAATAAATCAAAATCAAACCAAAACATGATTTTGGTGACACAGGATAGCCAACTACCCTAGGATGCTCCTACATCAGACACCCCAGGGGAAAAAATATGTTCTCAATAGCTAGACAAACATATTTTGGGATTCAACACATATATCCCAAACTAGTTCTTGATATACATGTCCTCCAAGTCATCAACCGACACACTCTTCCCTCGGTTCTTCTTCTACTTCCTTTTTCCACTAGTACTCTTTGATGTACCTTCAGATTGCTGAATCTGAATGTCTGCCTCAACCTTTGCAACCATCTTAGATCTTCTACCAATGCTCAAGTTCCTCCTTCCTTTGTCTTCATCCTTCAAATGAATCAAATTAGACTTATTTCCATCTTTCAAGATAGTAAATAAATTCCTTTTATAGTCATGAATAGCCTCTCTGTCATATTGCCAAGGTCTCCCAAGTAAAACATGACAAGAGCTCATGTCCACAATGTCACATAATACTTCATCACTATAAGAACCAATGTAAAATCTTACCACGCACTGCTCTTTCACCTCTACTACATGACCATCTTGTAACCAACTTATCCTATAAGGAAAAGGATGCCTCAACCTTTTCAAATCAATTTTATGAATGATCTCCTCAACAAATAGGTTTCCAGTACTTCCTCCATCAACAATCATCTTATAACATTTACCACCATACTTACACACAATCCTAAATAAGTTCTTCCTCTGAAAAGAATCAAATTTCTTCGAGGGTAGAAATGTTCTCCTAAGAAAGAGAGTCACACCCTCCACCTCAGGTTCATTCTCAGCAACCTCATTCACCACAACATTATGGTGACTACCAAACTTCTTATCTGCATGGGTACGTTCAAATGACTGATGTCCTTCTTCACCAAAGTTATAACAAGTACCTCTAAATACACCTCTACCTATTCTTCTCCTTAGTTCAATAGGTTTTGGTTCATCTTCAAATTTCAGTTTATCTTTTACCGATTGTTCTTTCTTTTCTTTCCCTTAGGAATTACCATGATGTCTTCTTTTCAACCTATCTTCTGCCTTCAATGCATATTGATAAGCATCTTCTACTGATTCAATCTTCAACATAGAAATATCATCCGGATATTGAATCTCAAACCATTGATATACCTAGCCACCTTTTCCTTAGCAAGTTCTCTATGTCCAGACCAAATAGTCAACTTGTAGAACTCCTCGGTATAATCTTCTACAATCATCTCCTTCTGTTTCAGATTTTGCAATTGATTAAACAACTTAAGTTCATAGTAAGAAATAATGAAATTATCCTTTAGCTTTGTCACCATCAAAATCCACCAATTTATTTTCATCTCACCTTCTTCTTCTTTGTCCCTTTGCAACTCTTTCCACCATAAAGAAGCATGTCCTTTTAACTTAGTCTTTGCCAATCTCACTCTAAGTAGATCTTCAATGTCTTATAGGTCAAAGTAGTCTTCTAACTTACTAATCCAATCAATCAGATCCTCGGATGTACCTAAAAAATTGGACACCTCCATTCGATAACTTGTACTCAACTGACCTCTAGATCTCTACAACCGATTAGTTCTGTCTCCTCTAGATCTTTCCATCCGATCGACTCTATCATCCCCACTAGATGCAACAACTTCAAATTATTCAACAACTTCTTCATAACCATAATAATTTCTCAGAACTCTATGTAATCCAACAATTCTAATACCTTCTATGATTTGATTTATCATTGCCACCATCTTAGATCTAAATCTTTATGTTATCCTTGCTTCCACCTCCTCAAAAAGATCTACAATTTCCCTAGGGTCCAATCTTCTCGGAGGCATATCTCTAGATCTTCAAAAACCCTAAGATCCACAAGAAATGGACCAGCTATGATACCACTTGATTGAGTCAAGCTCGGAGGACCCAATAAATGACTTTCCAAAATTTCAGCCAACAACACGACAACATTAGAAACATAACAACACCAAAGATATAATAATTTATATCCACATATACTCTATTCCAGATTCAATTATGCAAAACAATAATCAAATTGTTATCAATAACCAAACATTACAATCAACATACCAGGTTGTAAGGCCTTCCCAGTTAGGGAAAAAACAATAAATAATTCAACAAGATCTCACAGGATCTAAAATTCCTAGTCTACTCTATAGCTGAGTGGAAGAAACCAAATTTGAACTTGTTCTCACAAGCCTCCAGGTAATCTGCCAATTTCTATCTACCCACTTACAACTATCTGCATCAACTTTCAATTATTTAACTTATATCTTACTATTCATGATCTTATCTCTCTCCAGTCCCCCCTCTAAACATCAAACTAGACTCTCCTTTATACAAGCTTGCCACAAGTCAGAATTACAATTGAAATAACATAAATAAATGCAAGTTGGCACCATGAACACACAACCAACGTGTTATCCATTAGTCAGCCTCCAAAGGTCATTAAATTTGCATAGGAGAGTGACCCAAACAAGATATAGGTCCTCACATCTCCCACACACAACCAAAAATTAAATGCACCAGTCGACCATCCCAACAGATAGTATAAACCCCTTCGGTGATCAAGAACACCAAAAAAAGACCACTTGGTGAGAGGTACAACTGATTCGAGCTCCATCGAATAGATACCACTGAGCAACAAGTCACCAAGACTGAGCCACAAGTAACTAAGCCAGTAGGTAACCAAACACTCCAACAAGGAACTCCAAGGTAGTTACCGACCAGATTACCGAGCTCCAAAGAAAAAAATCAAAATCAAACCAAAACATGTTTTTGGTGACACAGGATTGCCAACTACCCCGAGATGCTCCTACATCAATGCAGGCATTATATTTAATCATCTTGTTTCTAGTGAAATCTCTAGTGACAGTAAGTTATTTGATTCAACATCTGCAGAAGGTAAACAAGATATCATTGAGGATTTTATGAAATATAATGTTGACCATAATAAAGAGTTAGAAGATTACAAGAAATATGTTCCTGATAATCTTTGGGACATGTTGATTGAGATCAGATCTAAAGAAAAAAAGATAGAAAAGATTTATTTGATATTGTTGTCAAGGAAGTGTGTATTTTAGTGATTGGTGAGCATTATATTAATTCTTTTAGCATTGTTGCAAAAGAAAATTCACTTAAGTCAAAGAAAAGGGTTAGTTTTCTTATGTTTGATAAAACAATTGCAGTTGGGATGGAGCAGGATATCATATCAGATCTTACATATCTTTCCAAATAATTAAATATGCTAGCGCAGACTTCATCTGAAAAACCATCTCCCCTTGTGCATCCTAGAAAGACATAAGATATCTCAGAATTCACCAAAAATTATGTATTTGCGCTTGATCAATATCCTCCTAACCTTGAGCCACTCAACGCTGCTCCAAAAAGATCT
The DNA here is from genome assembly GCA_018584345.1 of Thuja plicata. Taxonomy (NCBI): domain Eukaryota; kingdom Viridiplantae; phylum Streptophyta; class Pinopsida; order Cupressales; family Cupressaceae; genus Thuja; species Thuja plicata. The sequence continues at coordinate 5,671,195 of MU224538.1, read as the reverse complement.
TTTGTATTGTTTGAAGAGAAGATAGACACAGAGGAACCAATTGTTGAAGAAAGTAGAAGCATAGAAATCAAAAAGGTTCCCGATGGAATAAAATCATATGAAGAAAGTGCATCAGTAGATAATGTTGTAATCATTGATGATGAGGATAACAATGAGGAAGAAAGTCCACCTAGAAAAGAGGAAAATCAAAGAATCAAGAAAATGATAAAGTGATGGAAGAAGAAAAGGAATAAATAGGAGATGAAGCTGTGAAAATTGTAGAAGAAGAAAGGAAGTCTCAAGATATAGCTATTTTAGTATCCACTGACACTCTGGTGTCTGAGGTTGAGGTAATCAATCAAAGGCATACCATTGGAACCACTTCCCAAAGATTCCTAAAAAAAATCATTCCATCTCCTCTTGGCTGTTGGTCCACTGAGAGGGGAGGGGGGTAAATTAGACAAATCAAAACTTAAACACTTCAAACTGAACTCATTGATTCACTTTGTGATACTAAATATAGTAAATAACCAATTCACCAATAAACTTAATAACTTAAACAACAATACATCTCATATATGTAAATCAATCATTAAAACTTAGCAATATCAGATTAACTAATAAAACTCTAGATATAACTCTGTTGATACCAGATTTAACTATGTTGACACCATATTTAATGAGGAAACCCAATTTGGGAAAACCCTCTGTGGGAATTGTAACCCACAATAAAAATTTACCCATCTAAAGTACGCTCGGTTAAGAACTTATACTATTAAAGATTACAAACACATTTGCTAAATGGGACCCTGTTAGGGGATTTACCTCAGATCTGATAAGATCTTCACCCTTTAAGGAGTGGCCTTGTAAGAGGTCTTTGAACACTCTTTTTTAATGTCACCTAAGTCTAGGTTTTAAAAATAGGACTATTAAATTCACTCAGTTAAGAGATTTATTTGTTACAAATATTAATAAGCAACAATAAACTTTGATCTACAAATATATAAACTACCTTTTCTTGTGTTAGATATTTTATGCTCAATTGAATAGTGGTATCACATACTCATTTGATCTCTTTCTTAGACTGTATATTCTTCAATATTTGTTTCTCTATTCTGCTCGATAAATGTTTTTCTTCATCTACTTCTTCTTCTCTATTCAATTTTCCAGCCTCTCTATATTCATAATTCTCTGTTTGTTTCTCATTATTTATATAGATATAATTTTTCCTCTTATTCTCCTTAATTTTATTTTCCTTCATTTGTGCTTAGTTGTTGGATCATCTTCTTCATAATTCACAACTTGGTAAACCATTTCACGTTTACCTCAGAACTTGTGCTTTTCTTGGAACTCTTCACAATTTAGTTTAACCGCTTGATCTTTGCCTTAGATATTCTTATTGAATTTTCCCATTCATAGATCTTCTAACAATATTCAATAATTCATTTCCTAATCCAGCTCATCATAGCTTCACATTAAATTCAATCTTATCATCATTTACAATCAATATCATGTACTTGATAAAACTTACTTTGCAACTCAGTAATTGACTTCATTCACTGCTCGATGTCTAACTCATCTTTGATGCTTAGTGCTTGACTTTCACTCAGTGATCGGTAACTATAACATACTTGCATTACATTCTACCGAATGGCTCTGTCTAGCTCGGTAAAGTAACTCTTTCACTCATAACTTTAATTCATTTTCATTTTTTACTAGATCAATCAATTTTATCGATTTGATAACATCAAATATATAGTAAAAAAAACTATATCATCATTACTACATCATTGTCTGATCTGTATGGTGTAGGAGCACCTAGGCCACCTACTAAAACCTAGATGTTTTGGCTTGTAACTCACCTTGGCCAAGTCAGTGTGTGTGTTTATTTTTGACCTTATGAGGTCTTGCAAGGTGCATTACTAGGTGGATAGATAGTTAGTGTCTAATCCAACCTAGTATAGTTAGGTTTCTTTAATGCTTAGTTTTGGCCTAAATGGGAAATGATGTCCAAATGTGTCCAAGACACATGTGTGGGTAGTAAGATTATTAAAGAGGCATAAATGATGTTATTTCATCTAACTAAATGGGTTAGAGTCCCTAGAATATAGTTTGCATCATAAATGCAAAAGATGCCAAAACGTTGTCATGACAACATTTGCAACTTTTTGCAAATGTTGCATGCAGCTCGACAAAATTGGATTCCCACCATTATAGGAGTAGGAAATGAATTTTAGTGACCAAAAATGGTGGAGGAAGCATCTTTAGATACTCTATGGCTCATTTCCCGAGGTAGAGTGAATTTATGCAATTTTTGGAGAGCAATAGAGCAAGTGTTTTTGAAAACAAAGTACAGTCGGTGAATTTGCAAGATATTGGTGTTTTAATGGATTGAATTGATTTATCTAAGAGTTGATTCATGTGGTAGAGGAATATATAATATTTTTTCATTTAGAGTGTAAAGAGATTAGAGTTGATTTGATAGGTGTAGGAAATTGTTTACTGACTAGGTAGTCTGTTGGTCCAGTTTAGGCAGTTTTTGGTTTCATGGCTCCCCCATGAAATTCAACCGTGGAAAATGAAAAATGTTGAATGAATGTGTTAGGGGAGCCTCTTTATAGTGTACATATGTAGGTAGGAGGTCAGAGGATTCAATTTTCAATTTTTAAATCCATGCCCTAGGCGAGCTAGGACAGTCCGGTTAGGTGTATGGCAGGGGAAAAAAAGAGTATAGAGACAAGGGTGTGTATGGGAGCACTAAAAAAAGTGTGGTATTAGTGTCATTAGAGTCTCATAGACCCATAGTGTCAATTTTAGAACCCATCCAATCCATTTGGATTGATTTTTACATAGAAATCAGAGAAGTGCTTGTGAGGAGCCAAAATAGGCCTAATAGCCCTACATTTCAGGACAGAGGTGTACAGACAGGTTGGGAACCCTAGAGATTAGAAATATTTTAGGTTTCCCAAAAGGTTATCTAGATCCTAGATTTTTTTTAGGGGTTGTGTGGAATTTTTTAGAGAAAAGCTTGAAAAACCCTCTGGATAGGGCTAATTGGTGTTTTAGGCCTAATACGACAATTTGGGTGCCATTTTGAAACTCGACTAAGTTGGGATTGAAGACCTATGGAATATGGATTTTATGTATACATAATGATCATAAAAAGAGTGTACAAGGCCCTTGTAGCATGTTTGGAGTTTGTATGAAGAGTTTAGCATTGGAATTCTTCAAGGCCAAGAAGAAGCATTGAGACAAAACTAGTGATGGATGTCCTTCAAGGTGAAACACAATAGTTGTAACTCTTAGGGAAGAGTTAGGAGTATTCATAGGCTTAGTTTCTATAGAATTGTGAGGTCCTAGAGTGGATTTAGGATCCTAAAGTGGGCTAGGACAAGCAAGGTCTTGTCTAGTGTATTGTGAAGCACACCTTGGGTTACTTCTATCACTGTATTTGTCACCCATTTAACTTCTCCTCTTAAGATATGGTAACATAAATAAAAATCAATTAATAAATTGCTTGACATCAATGAAAAAACAACTTATCTAACCATTTCTACAATTATGATACTCGGTATCACTCGGTCTTCATCATGTCCGTCATATATTCATCAGTTGATCAACTATTTCCCTCTTTGGCATTGATGACAACCACTATAACAGTGTTATAGAAATTGATGATGGCAGCTCTCAAATACATAATTGTACTCCCTTTGAGTTTATATTTATGTTTCCACTTTGATCTCTGATTTGAATCTCCCTCTTGGATAAATATATTTTTTTCTGTAACATACATTCTGAATCTCCTTCATGAGTAAATATTAGCAATTCATTCTCTCTCAATATCTCCCTTAAGGATAAATTTCATCAATTCATTCTCTCCCTCTTTGAAAACAATGCAAAAAGTCATACTCCTAAAAACTTGTTCTAGTAGTGAATTATACCTGACATGTACTCATAAATCATTGCATACAAAAATCTTTTCACAACTTCAATAATCACCTAAAGTGTGTCATAGTAACATCAATTTAGAAATAAATATTATAATGAAAAATAGAATTTATGCAACATGCCTCATGCTCTTTAGTAAACATTGGATAGGGAAATAACCCCTAAATTTCTTATGAGATACTCAAAAGCATCTCTAGGTAGTGCCTTTGTAAAGATATCAGCCAATTGTTACTTTGAATTCACATATTCCAATCTCACATTCTTCTCTTGAACTTGTTCTCTCAAGTAGTGATACTTGATAAGTTGATATAAATGTGCTTGGTCTTTGAATGCATAACCGGGTTCTTTGATATATTAATAACACTTGTATTATCACAAAAAATAGTAACCGGATCTATGATCTCTTCTTGCATACCTTTAAGTAATTGTTTAATCCATACTATGTTTGAATAATTCATAGAAGCAACAACATATTCAACCTCGACAATACACAGTGAAATAAAACTTTGTTTCTTACTCAGCCATGTAACCAATCTTTCATCTAGAAAGAATGCGCCTTCACTAGTATTTTATCTATCATCAACATTTCTAGCCCAATCTGCATCAGTGTAGACTTGTAGATCAAAATTACCTCCTTTTTTTTACAATAAACCAAACTCTTATGTGCCTGTTAGATATCTCTAAATTCTTTTTACTATAGACATATGTGTTTCCTTCAGATTAAAAGAAAATCTTGCAAAAATTCCAATAGCGTGTGCTATATCAGGTTTGTTGTGAACAACATACTATTAGTAATAACTGAGAGGGGGGGGGGGGGGGGAATCAGTGGCCTCAAAATATTCCAATCAATCAA
>MU224538.1:5634797-5649815 GCA_018584345.1 Thuja plicata | reverse complement strand
TTTCTTTCAATTAAATAAATTAGAAGAATTTTATTTAATTAAATGAGAGGAATTTGAATTTAATTAAATAAGAGGAATTTAATTAAAAGGGAGATTAAATCTTTTAATTAAATAAGAGGAATTTTATATAATTAAAAGAGAGATTAAATATTTTAATTAAATAAAAATGGTCAAACCTTAGGAAATATTGAAATAATTGAATAATTGAATTAATTATAATTTGATCAAAGAAATTGATTTGAATTGAAAATGTTTCAAAGCATTGATTCAGAAATTTGATAAATTGATAAAATAATAAATGGGGCCCAAAGTCTAGGCGACCATTTTAGGGTGCATACAGTATCAAGATAAAATAAATTACCTTTAGATTGTTCTCCAGTAGCAATCAAATTATCCTTCTTATCAAATACTTTCACCTTTCCATATTGAAATTCCAGTCGATGACCTGTATTATTTAGTTGTGCAACACTCAACATATTATACTTTAATCCTTGAACCCAATTAAAACCATCAAATCTTGTGTTATTCAGTAGAATTTGTTGGTACTCTCAAATTTGGCACAAATTTGGAGTGACCAACTTAAATTTTTCTCTAAGGAAAGAGTACCCCTAAAAACTCTTTGAAGAGGCCTAATTGGAATGCAAGTAAAATGAGAACTAATGATTTATATGAGATACCGATTGGGGAACATGTGAAAAACCTATCATTGAGTAAATATAATGAGCCGCAACTTTCAGATGTCAAATTTGATGTGTTTTGAAGAGGGTCATTCAGAGGTGTTCACTTAAATCTGCATTTTGCACATTGCCTAATTATATCAAATGACCTACTTTGCATGCTTGCATATTTGGCCAAATAACATTTCATGACATAAGGATTATTCTGATATGTTGTAGGCATGAGAGAGAGTCTTCATTTCCATTTGCAGATTCCTATGAGTTCATTGGCACTGTTTTCCCAAGCTATTGTATTTGTAATTTATATTGTTTCTCAGAATCTGAATTGCAGAATTATGAAGTTGCCTACTTTGAGACCTTACAATTTGTACCCAACTGAATGCCATAAAGAATTGAATTTACACCTATTTTTTAGTCATGGAAATGTTCTACCATGAATATTTTTAGACTTGTGTCAGTCCATCTGATTAGTTTTCTCAGTCGATTCCAAATCAGATTTATGCAGTTTCACTATGTTCTAATTGAGAAAGTTTTAAAGGGCTGACTTTGAGGATTAATATTGACTGATTGGTTGATCATTGGAGCATTCCAGTGGAATCATCGTATCCCTTATATGAAAATGAATAAATTTCCAGGTGTTCATATTCTAAGAGCTTCATTTGATTCCTTTGTGAAGTCAAAACCAAATAGACTTTATTTAGTTTTCTGTGTATTAAATGATTATTCATCTAGGAGGCTGACTTTGCGTATTAATATTGTGATGCAATTTTATGGTCATGCTGAGTTAGTTGGTTATCTGCATTCTATGTATGAGAATATACCAACTTGGAATGTTTCAAGGATTCAGGAGTTGATTTGCTATTTTCCACAAGAGGAATCCAGATGCATTTTATGCAATTTGTACATCTGCACTTGCACAATATTTGAGGATCGTCATTTTTTTATCAATAATTACAAAGAGGTAGGAGATAGATGTTCATCTTTTTTTATGCCTTTACCAACACAAAAAAACCCCTAGGGATCCCATTAACAAGGACCAAAAATATAATAGTAAGCACACACTTCTTAATCAAGCTAATCAACTTGTCTTATAAATTGAACTTTCTTCAGACTTTAAACAGAAAGTCCCACCTTAGCCTATCATAAGCCTTAGAGATTTCCATCTTAAGAACCAACCCCAAAATATTAAATCTATCCATTGAGTGAATGAATTCAAGCGTAGTAACTACAACATGTAGAATTTATCGTCAAGGATCAAACCCCTTTTGATTATTGTTAATAAAACCATATAGAAAAGTTTAGAGCCTATTAACCAAAACATTTGAGAAGAGTAAACAATATTTCATAGAATAACAGGCCTAAAAAATGATTCTTATACATTCTATGATATTAGGGATCAAATAAATGAAGGAATTATTTAGCCTCTTCATGATATCAAATACTACAATATCCCAAAAATTATGAAGAACAACAATGAGAATATATAAGATCCTAGGGAATTAAATATACCACAGAGAAAGACATTTTTATAACATATTATTTTGTGTCTAGTGCTATAATTTGAGCATTAGCATCTGAATCAAGAACACGAGGCCGACTGTTTAACATTTGATTTTCCAAATCATTATCTAACTCTCTTCCTTCTTCCCTATAGGAATTCCAAAATTAATTTGATACCATCAGAGTCCCATTTGATTATCATAAATAATATCTTGATTCATTTCATCCTTAAGGTTTTGGATAGTTTTCATATTCTCATGTTTTCTCACAGACCTATGAAATAATGTCAAGTTCTTGACGCCCTCTTTCAACCGCTGCACAATAGACTTTGGCTTCTAGTAGATCTCTTCCCATTTAAAATTTTCCTACAATTTCATCTTAATGATTATTCTTCCCTATGTGTTGTCTTAGAATTATCTCCATGAGCCTTTTATTCTTGGAAAATAATAAGTTTGGTCTTTATTTCCTTATTGAAAGAAAATATGTCTCCAAAGGTGAACTTATTCCAAACTTTGAGTTTTTTTATAATGATATCTAATTTATATGGAACTTTGTACATATGTGTCCCTTATATTGGAGTGTTCTACTAGAATTGAATAAAACACCTAAATTTACTACGTTAAGCCCACATTATTGCATGTCAGAAAGGCAGAGTCCCCCTTAGAGGCTTGCTAATCTAATCCAAAAGAACTAGGTTGTAGTAGGACATATTTTTTAGAAGGGCCTTGAGAATAGAATTGTATACAATATACCAATGATTAGAAACCAATAATATATCAAGTTTCACTTGTATGTGGTGATCACCCATCCTAGTGTTGGACCAGGCAAAATTTTGACTAATCAATTCAATATCAAAGATGCATGCTCTGCTAATAAAGTAAGCCAAGTCTACCACGATGTAAGAGTAATCCACCAACCCTCCTAGCTTCTTAGAATGGAATATGAAAGAATTAATGTTCCCAAAAACCATCCAATGTTTTTCCTAATAATCTATTATCATTGAATATATCTTCTCAAACTACCTTATATCCTGAAAAGGATTTGGAGGCATAAACATTAACAAGACACCACAAGTTATATAATGAGGTAATTTTAATAGTAATACTATTAGGTGAACAAGAAAGAAGGTCCTCCCTTACCATCCTTATATTCCACATGGTGACTAATCCCCCTAAATCTTCATTACCATTACTTATAAGGAAAAAAGAGCCAAGATAAATGTGTTCAACAATAGTGTAGAAGGTGCTTTAAGTCATCTTAACTTCTTGTAGTAACAAAATCTCAATCTTCTTTTGAAAGATATAGTTCTTGAGGGAATATTATTTTTATGGCATATTAAGGCCCCTCATATTACACTAGAGGAATTTTATTTCTTATTTTTAGATGTTATGTCTATTATCAAAATGGTCAGCGCTCCCCTCAGGATTCGTGACAAGGCACTAACTGCCTCATGTGGATTCTATAAGTCTAGTGGTTGTATCAGGAATTGACAGGTTGATCTTTTGGTGCAACAAAAATCACACTTGTAATAAGTGATATCAGAGCTTGGTCATAGGTTCGAATCCCCTCGGGTAACACTAAGGGGGATATTGTTGGAAAAATGGTTAGTGCTCCCGTCGGGATTCATGACAAGGGACTAACCACCTCCTGTGGATTCTATAAGTCTAGTGGTTGTGTTGGACATTGACAGGTTGATATTTTGGTGCAACAATAATTACACTCGTAACAAAATATAGGCTACTCTATCTTTCATTGGAAATTTCCCTTTCTACCTCCTTCTGCATTATGAGCCTTTATGAGGGGAGTCCATTCTTAGGTTCAAACCCCAACACTACTCCTTTTATTTCTCATTTTATTTTTTATTATGTTGTCCATCCCTTATCCTTAATTTGTGCATGAGTACTTGTGGTAGCACCCACAGATGATTATTTCTTCTTCAAAGGAGGGGAAGGAACATGGATTTTGGAGAGATCACATGGTGAGTGAATGCATTTTTCAAGCCAACATTTCCTATCAATTTACTAGTGCTTGGAGTAGAAGGAATGATAATCGCTCCTTCCCTCAACCGTGTCTCCCTCTTAGGATTATTTATATTTTTTTCTTGGGGAGTAGTTCATTTATTGGGAGTCTCCATTAGATTGAGGATTCATTTAGTAAAAGTATACTCATTAATCTCTTTCTCTAAAAATTCCTCATCATTTTTTCTTCCTAAGCAACCTCCCCAATTTGGGAGTTTCATATCTCTTCCAATTTTTGGTTTTGTTTAGGGGGTTTCACATTTACAAATTAAGTGTCTAGCCTTAGAATAAATTTGGTAGTAGACCACAAAGATTTTATATACTAACACTTGATTCTATGTTCTCAGTATAGATTGTAAAGAAATAAAGTTAGGAAGAGTCTTATTAAAATATAAATTCACATTGAAGAATTCATAAACTAACCTAGATTTATCATTCATCACATCATTTATAGACACATAATGGCCAAAATTATTTCAAATCCATTTAAAAAAATGTTCATCTTAGAACTCTAGTTGAAGCTTCATCATGTATATGTTAGTATTATTAGGTCCGTGATTATTGAGAGGGGGGTGAATCAGTAATATACAAAATCAAATTTTCATTAACCATTCAACCATTTACATCAATAAACTTTCATTTCATGTAAAACTACACAATAAGAATAAGCATCCACAACCATGCAAAATATAGCACCAACATTTTTCCCTTGGAAAATCAACTGGGTAAAAACTAGATGTGGGGATGGCACCCACTAAAATATGCACTCTTTTGAAGTACACCCGGTTAAGAGCTTATCCCTGTTAAGCTTTACAAAATTACTGATTAAGAGTAAGACCTTGTTAGGAGTCACCTGGTAAATGGATTTACCTCTATCCCTGTTAGAAGCTTTACCCTATTAGGAGTAACCTTGTTAAAGGATTTAAAACCATAATCAAAGAGTCACTTGGTTAAAGGATATACAATTTGGTCCTGTTAGGATCTACCCAGTTAAGGGATTTATCTTGATGAAGCTGTTAGGAATCAACAAGTAAATGATGTGAGAAAATAGAACTTCTTCTTTGCTAATATAGATCCAGTTCAAGCTCTATCTCTACTTCACGTGAAGAATCTTCAAAACCTATGATTGTATAGATGTATTCATGATCTATCTCTCCCACACACATGTACATTTCATTATTTTACAAATTTATACATTACAAGTTTATTAGGGAAATTAACTACCTTAAAAATATTTTACAATATTTCATGCTCAATTAACAAACCCTAAAATGTGTTATTAAAATATAACACTTTCTAACAAACTTAGGTCAGCCTCCAAATCCATCGCACATCAATTTGACAAAAAAAAGTAAAACCTATTGGAAATAATGGAATGGTGTGTATTGAGAGGGGATGGGTGAATTAGTACCCTTTAAAACTTTTAGCCAATTAATATTTATCCTTGAGTAATCAATTCCTTGCATTAGCAACCATATGTGATATTCTATCTTTATGCATGTAATATCAATTCATAAACATAATTTGCATGTAAACATTCATGAAATGTATTGACACATGAAACAAGATTTGATAACACATAAAACCCCTGTTAGAAGGTAAAAAATGCGATGGGGATGAAACCCACAAAAATTCACTATCTGCAGAATGGAAGGGGTCGGTTAAGGCTTACAAGTTTGATCATTTTTTATGATCTTACCCTGTTAGGAGTAACATGTTTAGAATGGTTAAGTTCTACTCTGTTAAGAGTTTTAGCAACACTGTTTAGTGTGCACTCGGTTAAGAGGTTTAAAAAAGGATTGTTAAATCCACCTTCTCAAAGGATTTCTTCTATTTTCTACACTTGTTAGTATGTAGTCAAAAATATTTATTGACCTGAGTGTATGCAATCTAGAATTTCTGATTATAGATCCATTAAAGATTACAATATGATGTATCACCTATAGTGACTAGTTAATACCTTTTTTATGCTCGGTAGCCTTGGATCTTGTTCTTGATAATTGATTTCATCTTTTGTTGTCCTTCTGCATAAAAATTTGTCTCTGATCCATAGAAGTTTATGAGGCTACAATCATCATCACATTATCTTGTTTTGATTGATTACACATCTATTTATACAATGAATTTGACCTAAATAAGTTTCACGCTTTTCAATGTTAAGTATATGATCAAAGGTTTACAACTTGACCTTGATATCCTAGATTGCACATTTACAATCAGTTAGACTGATTAAAACAATTACAATTACATTTCTTGTCCCTCAAGAAATGGTTTTAAAGATGTTCTTTAAAGAAAAACATAAAACATAAGTGTTTTATCAAATGTGTAAGTCAGATCCACATTTCTCAGAATAAAACTGTCTCTCGATAGAGTGGTGCTCGGGTTTCTCTTTAGTTTGCTTTTTGGGTTGCTCTGTAAACTAGTCTATCAGGTTCCTCTATTGTCTATGTCATTGATTTACATTGTAACCTGCTTTGTCATGTTACACTATAAAATTTGTTGTCGGGTTCCCTTGTGAATTTTTTTTTCGGTTTACACAGTGATTTGTCTATCAAGTTCCCTTATGAATTGTGTTTTTGGTTTACACAGTGATCTATTTGTTGGGTTCCTCTATTGATTATTGTTTTGGGTTGCACTATAAACCTATCTTTTGGTGATCATGTACCGATAGTTCAAAATCTGTTTCCTTTTCATACTAATGGAAAAATATGTTATCAATCTCCCCCTTTGACATTGGTATCAAAAACTTATATGTGTAAAACTAAAATGTTTAGTATATAAACCATGTGTTCACCTTGTTAGTATGACTCCCTCTATGTGCATGTCGGTATAGTATATGTATATGTATATATACACTTGCCTCTGTACTATTTCCTCCTTTCATTATTTCCCCCTTTTACCTTATCTCTTTGTCACATATTATTTCCCTCTTTTTTTTTATAATAAGGACAAAGGTGTAAATACTTACAACTTGTCAAAAATATGGGAATGGGAGTTCTACATGTATTTCATCATTTTCTCCCACTTCTCCTTAAGGTGTTCAAGGGTCATGATCTCCAATGTGATCCTTGCATGCATATCATATATACTTTCTATCACATACATTTTCGGGGTGGCAATCAATGTTCTTTCCGATGTCATATGTTGTTGCAGTAATGTGAGATTAGGAAGAAGTAGAGCTTGGATCTTGGTTACCTCATCTCTAAACTTTGTTTTTGCCTCTAAAAAATCAAGTCTCAACTTTTTAGCTTCCATAATCTTTTCATAATGCAACTTGATTGCATTGTTAGTGGTTGTAAGACCTTGTACACTAGCATTTAGATATGAATCTATCTGTGCAATCTTCTCACTATTCTCCTTAGTGAATTGTTCTATTATGCATAATTTATGAACTAATGCTATATCTTCTGAAATGATTGGGTCCAATTCATTGACTAGTTTAGATAGCTTTACCTTGTTCTCTGCCACTTCTTGGCTAATTTTCTCTATCAATTTGAATTGGTATTTCTATTTTGCATGTTCTTTTATTGCTTTCTCTGCATCCACATTCTATGATGTTATGGATTTGGTAAGAATGACTAATTGATCAATGATATAAGAATTTTGATCAATATTTGTATCAGGTACAATTTAGAAGTATTTCCTTCATTTTCTCTAGTACATGTGATTCCTTGGTCTCCTTCTTAAGATTATCTTGGATAGCTTTTCTTTTACAAAGTTATGTATACTTTGTAAGTGACTCTGGATCCAATGTCCTAAGATCACAGTCTGGTATTTCAATGATTTCATCTATGGTGACTGGATTCTTATTCTTCTTATTCTTTTTCTTTGAAATTTTAGGGGAGGCACCTATATGCAGTACCATAGAAAGTTCTTTTTCTTGGTCTTATGTACTTGATGAAGGATTTGGAGGTGGTGTGCCTTTTAGCTCTTGCTCTGTGTCTACCTATCAGTTTGGTGTGGAAGTCTCCACATCAACCTTTGCTTTATTTGAAACTCTCCTTCGGTATCCTTAGGAGTGGAATCACCTTGCTTCTCTTATTCACCCTTATCTTTCTATTATCCATTTGTTTCTTTTTGTTCTTCATTGGTTACATTCTTCTCATCAGTTGTATTTTTATGTTCCTCTTCACCCTTATCCTCGAGTATGCCTGCATCATGCTCTGGTGTTGTATCTCTTGTTTCTATCATTATATTTATAGCTTGTATCAATAATGGCATTTTTCCCAGTAGATTCACTTGTGCAGCATCCGTTGTTGTGTCTTGTTCTTTGGGCTTCTCGGTAGTAAGAGTAACATATTCATCTTCCTCTACTTCTTTGGCAGGATCTTCAGTTATATATATTATTGTCAGATCTTAGATTGTGACATCAGTTGTGTCTCCTAAAGACTACAAGATCTGAGGAATGTCATCCATTGCTTTACTTTCTTCTATGTTCAATTCAATTGAAGTGACATCCTCTGCATCATTTATAAGATTGTGCTCAGGGCTCGGTGTAGCCTCTTTTTCTTCATTGTGAGGCTTGTTGATGAGTTCTAATACTCTCTTGAGGTTTGTGTTCTTTTTCAGGTACATCGAGTATTTTTCTCCAAGCATTATCACTTTCTTTGTCAAGCTCAATTAGGCTTCCCTATAATACTTTGTAGGATCTCGATTTTGGTGAGAACTTCTTTGAATGTAGCTTCATCATTTCTTCAATTTCTTCCATTTTGGACTTGGGTGGAATAACAGAAACTAGGGATCTTTCCCTTATCTATTTTTCAGAATTCAATGCAAATGTCCACCTTGCCGATAAGTTATCATAAAGTTCTTGTGGCATCATTTTATCAAATTGTACTGGTACATATTTGAATGTGATCATTGCTGGAATGATTTCATCTTCAATCTTTTTTTGTTCATTGGGTGATAAGGTTATCCATTTTCTAACCTTAGGATGTGATATGCCACCTTTGTTAGCAATTGATGCTAAAATTTCATCAATTGTCTTGGCAACTGTATTCTTTGCAGGTGGGGTTGTTTGTTCACTTTCATATTGTTCAATGTCCTCTATATCTTCCTTTGTTCAGATTAGTATTTTTCTCCTCTTTGGTTCTGTAGTTTGTCCGATTTGAGGCTTCCTTTTGTAATTCCTCACTTGTCCTTTCTTGACCGGTGGTGAGTCTTCTTTTGCAGTTTGACTCCTTGTCCGTGATGTAGCAGTAGTTCTTGGCTTCTTTGGGGGTGGTGCATTAGATTCTGTTGATTCAGAGACACCTACTTGTTCACCTTCACTGATGGGTGACTTTCCCTCAGTGGCTTCTTGTTGTTATGTTTCTTCTTCATTGACCGAAAAAATTTTCTTAAGTGTCTTTACCATTTTATCCTTCTTTCTTTCAGATTTTTTCACAACTAGGCCGGTCTTTATTCTTTCCTTAGCCTCTTCATAGGTTCCAAATCTTGGTTGTGAATTTTCCATTGGTTCATTTAATAATGCTTCAATAGCATTGGTGACTTGATCTATGTTGATCTCATAGTCAAGTGGTGCTATCCATGTTGTCCTCAGTACAATTGGTTTGATCAAGGTGGTATCGGTCTCCACCATAAAATAAATATCAATCTTATATTTTTCTACTAGTTATTATGGTATCCTCATCCTTTTCTCCATTCTATCCTTGAAACCAGTGAAATATTCATCCATGACAGATGTAAATTTGTCACCTAGTGACTTAATTAATTCACTGATTTGAATTTTCACTAGTAGGGTAGTATCCCAATTGACATTATTGATAGATGGGAAAAATTCTTGAAAGTAGAAAAACATGCACATTATAAGTGATTTGAACTTACATGAATTGGAATTTGTAGACCTGATTGTCCTCATGTTCTCATCTAACTTCTTTAGTAGAAGCTCATATAGATCCAACTGTAATCCCTTCTTCAAAATCTTGTGGGCAGTATCAACTTATCCACATGTAATGTTGTTCATCCTGCTGGCTTAGAGTATCTTGTATCCCAGCACATATGCACCAAATTTTAGTTATGGATCTTTGATTGATTTTACCTTCAATCCTCTACCATCCCATTCTGCACCTGTCTATTAGGATTGGATAATACTGAGAGGGGGGTGAATCAGTATTATAGCACTTAATTAAATTATTCAACCATGCAAACATTAACCATAAACTTGTAGTAAATAAAAGAACATAAGCAAATGACACAGTACTCATAACACCATATTTTATTTTTAAGGAAACCCTAGCCAAGGAAAAACCCCAGTGGGGATGGTACCCACAAACATGTACTAAATTATAATGTCCCTGTTAGGAGACCTAGCCCTGTTAGGAGCTGAATATTACATAGCACATTTCCTTGTTAAATGAATTACAACCCTATTAAAGGTTGACAATACCCTGTTAGGGGCCAACTGAGCTTACATCTCTTACAAAGTAATTCAGTTTACAAAGTGTTTTGAGTTATGAAAAAAACAAGCAACACTAGTGCTTAGATAGTTCATTTATAGTTATTCAATGATCTTTGTCATTCTCTGCTCTACTATTCGCTCAAAAACTCATCCAACTAACCATCAACAACTCATATCTTTATCAAAAAGATCTTACATATATATCTCACAACTTTACAAAGTCGGCTCCTAATATGAATATTACAAATATTACAAAGTTGGCCTTCAATAAAAATACATTTAATATAGTAAATATCAAATGCATAGTTTCCTCTCTTGCATAGTCAATGTGTAGGTTATCAACAACCAAAATCCAACTTTGATTTCTTGGAGTCCATGTCATACTCTCTCAATCTTCGCTACTTTCCAACTACTCTATATCGTTGTTCTGTTGCAGTCTGTCTGTCTTCAATTCTTTATAAATTTTTGTAGATATTACCAAAACCAAATAGATCTTAGGTGGAGGTCATACATACCCCATACTATCTTTCTCTAAGCTCTCTTTCCCTAATCCATCGATCTCAATCTTCGATATCCAAAATACTTATGTATCTTTGCTTCTATACTTAGTCGATTTCTGAATCAGCAAAACTTATCTTTAAGGGAATTGATCTGAAACCCAAATGTGTTTCCATAAATGAAAACTAAAAAGTGAATCACATTTACACAAAATGATTACTTGCCAACAATCTCTCCCTTTGACATTGATGGCAACACTTAGAAAAAATGAATAAATATTCCAACAAAAACTGTCTTCTCTTTGTTCTCTCCTTCCTCTTATTCACTCTTCTCCCCCTTTGACAACAATGACAAAGGTGCATACAAAACAATAAGATTTAGTGCTTTCTCACCAATTTCAGAATGTCTTAAAAGGAATCTTCCAAGATCTTCACTTCTGTGCTCCATGACTTAAACAATATTTGACTGATATGTGTAGACGTTCAAAATTGTCCTTATATTAATTTAATTAATATTCCCATAACATTATAGTTAATTTTAATTAATTATATTTGTTATATTCTTCTATCTATTTAATTAAATTTATTTAATTAAATATGATTCACTTCCTTTAGTATTTRAATTTAATTTAAATACTATCCCTTTTAATGTATTAAATCTTATTTAATACATTACCCTCCATAAATCCCCTTTTAAATAAATTTTAAATTTATTTATTTCCCCACATTTCTAATATTCTTCTAAACCACAATTAAGTCAAATTAATTTGGATTAAATTTAATAAGACCTATTAATCATACCTAGAAACCTACCCTATTCCTACCATACTCTACCTATTCCCCTTAATAAACCTACTTCCTCACTTAAACACACACTAATCACACTTAAAGTGTGATTCCTACTCTTTTTAGCACTAATGGAGTGCTCCCACATGTGTGAGCAACTCCTCAAAAAGGAAGACACCAACTTCCTTTAAGGCAACCACTCTTTTGTCCCCCACTCCATTCCCTAAGGGTTGCTCACACATGTGTGAGCAAACCTTGAGCCTCTCAAACCTTAAAGGCTTGGGTTGACTTTTGCATGGCTTGTCCTTTTGCCTTTGTGTCATTTATGTGGCATCTATGTGGATGCCACATATGATCCACCTTATTCAAATCCCTTATTTCCCTCCAAAATTCTATAAATAGAGGCTCTTTCCAAGAGCAAACCATCTCTTATTTTTGCATTGTTATCATGCCATTTTAGTTCTAGAGCATTTAGCATTTCTTAGCAATTCTAGTTTTTGTTCATGTTATTTCATTATTGAATCTAGATATCACATCTTAGGTTTATAATGGAATGAATCTTAGATAGTTTTTGTTCATCTTGCATATCAATCTAGATTAATTTTGCATCCATATCATTACTTGTGATGGATTTGAGACAAGTTCCTCATACTTGTTCTTGAAGCTTTTCACTCTTTTAGTTGCATTTTTAGATCAAATAGAAAGATTTAGTTATTGTGTTGGGAGAGCACACCCACAATAATCTCTAAGAGAAAATCAACAAGGCATTAGGTGCCCTTGTTCAACTCATCAGAGGTTGTGGTGAAAGTCTTTGTTTTGGGTTTCATTTAAAACATGCTAACTCTTTGAATCTTGTTTCTAATGGCTAATCTTGATGTTTGCATGTTTTAGTGTTGTCCCTTGCAGGTATACTTTTATCACATACATTTTGGCATGCCCGGTGGGACCCACGTCCTTATTTTTCTAACGCTTTTTACAGATTTCTCGCGGATCAGAAAACTCACGCAGACCCGTCTACGCTCTGGCTTCGCCGTCTCCGCAGATTATCGTCTGCAAAAACTTGGTCGTCTGCGCAGATCACCGTCTGCACATACAATCCACTGTCTCCGCCTGTGTAAAACAACTTATTAAAACTATGATTTAAAATTGATTTTTACTAGTTTTCAGTATTTTTAGCTTTCGGGTTTTTGACAGACACAGAGTTTTTAAGAGTTAAATACTGTCAAAATTAATAAAAATGTTATTTTTCAGTTTTAATAAGTCTGTTTATTCTATATGAAAATTTGACTGTCTATTTTCTGTCGTCTGCGCAGGTATTCCTCCGTATCCGCAGATCGCCGTCTGCGCAGATCACCGTCTGCACTAATCCGCCGTCTGCGCATATTTTTCAAAACTTGTATTTTTTAACACATTGTAATATTCCAAACTACTAACAAGTGCATGCAAGTTCCGTTATTAGGTTTTTGAAAGATATTAATGAACTTGTATGTTTAAACACTTATTTTGAATGCAAACTTGGTAAAATGAACCTCATATCAATCTTGAATGCTTAAGGGAATGAACCTCATCCAATCTTGAATGACATAAGACAAAAGAACACACATTTCCAAGCTTTTTATTTGCTGAGTGGGAAAAGAATTGAACTTGTATGTTTAACCATACTATTGTGCCTTTTGTTTAGATAGAAAACACATAGTTGCTCTAAATAGGTTCAATTTAGAAAATAAACTCTTCTTAGTGTGTTTGAAGAAGTATTTCTCAACACTTCTTTTCGAGCTATTTGTCATAGATTAAATCCCTTAATTTAAGTGATGCTTTGATTAAACTATAGCCGTATCCTCTCCCCTCGCCTTTGCGGATCTTGGGTGAAGAGAAAGCTTAGTTTAATCAAGCCTCTAGAGAGGCCTGTCTAGAGGGAGCGCTTCCCCTTTAGAGGACGACCTCAAACCGGTAATCCCTTCGGCCGGTATAGAAACAAGGTGCGAACCAAAGGTCCGCTTTATCCCTGCAAGCTCGGGCGGGTCGTGTTCAATGGTAGTCCATACTGAGTGAATATCCCTCAGCATACTGGCATGGTTGAACTAGAGACTTAAGTGTCTCACGCCATACAAACTGATTGTGGGGACGCCACGAAATCTTACTAGCAACCATAAAATAGTAGCCTACCCGATTCACCTCCGAACGGTGACTTATTATAGTGCAAGGGGAGGGAAGAATCTCCCCCCAAGATTCCCATCATACATGTCCCAGGGTATTATGTTGCGAAAGAGATCTTCGTAGCACGGCAACAATACCTGGCAAAAGGCAAAAACACGGGCGCCCTTTCAGGGGTGACATGCTGTGTGAGCTGAAGGACTACCAAGAAATGGGCTTATAATATTTCATGCGAAGCCAAATTTCTTAGGTAGTTACTGCTTGAACTGTCTTTTCAATGTGCTAGACCCAGTAAAAATATAAGTGGTTTGAAAGAATCACTTGAACATACACAATCAAAATATTAGAAAGCTAGAAAGAAATCCCTTAATGTCACATATGATTATATCCCTCAAGGTTTCTTTGTCCCTTGTTGGATTGTTTTGAGACGTGTGTCTGTTATTTTCTGGTTTGTGTGTTTAAAATCAGTTCTTGCCATCGAACAATTTGCCCAAAATCAGACTGAACATCAAAAATTTGCCCAAAATTTTAACACATTGCCTTAGTCTCAGTCGGCCATCTCTGCTCTGGATCCGCCATCTACACAGATTACCGTCTGTGCAGATCATCGTCTGTGAAGACTGTCGTCTGTGTCTGAGACTGCCGTCTCCGCTGGAAAATAGTGACCTTCAAAAATTGACCAAGAGAATCAAAATTTGACCATCTACCGAACCTTAAAACCATTTGTCCTAAATCATTCACCCATTTGGCCAAAATTGATTTTTCCATGACATGACCAGTTTTAAGAAGTATAAGAAGGCCAAACTTCCTAAATCTTCAGTCCTTAGAGAGCAAAAGGAAACCACCCGTAAATCCAAGAAATTTCAGCACATTGCGACATCTATCAAACAAGGTATTGAACACCGTGAGAAGCTTGACAAAATCATTTACAACAATACCATTTGCAAGATCATGGCCAAGTTTTCACTCAATAGGTCTTTTGTCAC
>MU224538.1:5608443-5624076 GCA_018584345.1 Thuja plicata | reverse complement strand
CCTCTGTCATCATCTCCCCCCAGTCCATCTCTACCAGGCCCTGGCTACTCATCTAGCTGTACCACTCCTGGCACTATCAATCTCACTGGTATGTATGCCGCCCACGACTGCGCATACACTGGTACCACACCTGCATCCAATAGTGACTCCTGTGCCCTGATCCAGGGCACCTCGATCATACCCATGAAGGACCCTTATGCTATATGCACTGACACTCCCATCCCCCAGACACTCCCCACCTCGTGGGTCACCAATGGGTGTGGGAACCCGTCTGGAATGCCCTCCTAAACCTGCCCCATCTGTCTCCGTACCCTGGATGGCATGTAGCATGAGATCATGTATGCTGTTCTCCCAAAGAGCCAACAGTCTGTCTACACAAATCTCATGTAGTATGAGTGATGTCTCCGTATCCCTACTGTGGGGCCTCATGACCCCATGCCTCGCATCCTACATAAGGAGCCCATGTGATGGCTCCCATCTCGTCCAACCGTCGCTGCCAGTATCCCACTGAGTCTGTGGCCTCATAGCTGATAGGTGGCCTATATCGACAGGCATATGGCTCATACGGTGCTCGGGTCTCCTGGTGCCGAATCGGCCGTATAACCGCTATGTGCTCCCAAGCCCATACTAGAAGCAACGGGCATCCTGGCCCTAGTGCTCTACCTCTGCGGTAAGCACACATGTGTACATCATAATACAGCTGCCCGAGGATGACATATCCCCAGTAGTACTGGTCCCCATCCTCCACCATGCTGCTCAGTACTTGAGCCCAGCCAATAGGGAATCCCTTGCCTGCATGATCAGGCATAAGGCGTCCCCCTATCAATCCTGCCAGGTATAATGCTAACCGCCATGGCCGTGGCTCTATAGCCATCACCTCTGCCCAGGACATCCATTGTCATGTAATCGACAGATCCACGTATCTCCTCCTTATCGCCATCTCCAGGTATGGCTGAGATCCCTCCACGCAGTACTCGGGTATGACCCCCCGAATGGGCACTCTGTATATCCTCCATACATCATGAAGGGTGATAGTCGCCTCCCCTATCGGGAAGTGAAAATTGGAGGTGGTGCTGTGCCACCTCTCAATCAATGCAGACATGAGCACATTATGCGCTTGTAGGTGCAGCCAATGTCGCACGTGCTCCAAGCCACAAAGCGTGATTATCTCCCATTCTGCCGCTGTCAGCTGTTGCTCCAGCACCATCGTCACCGGATAACATTCCCTCACTCAGAATGTAATCATCGTCTCCTGCAGTCACCAAACCCATGTCAGCAATCAGATAGCATATTGAAGCATTGAAACATGTCCCAGGCCCGTCCGGGACACCGAAAAATGATTTCAGACCCTTGTCTTTCCTCTCTCTCTTCCCTCTTCTTTTTTCTGGGTCAATCCGCGCAGACGGCGGTTGACCCTCTCAGACGGTGAACTTCATAGTCGCCAATCTGCGGAGACGACCAATCTTTGCAGATGTCAGTCTACAGAGACGGCAGTCTAGGCTGCCGTCTTTCCTCTAGTGCAGACGACAATTTTGAAAATCTCCGTCTCCGCTCCACCTTTTCTTCCCCGCCGCCATCGCAGACAGAGTTACTCTAAAACTACGTTTGCGTAGACGACCATCGCCTGTCGGTCGTCTACACACACGGCAATCTGTCGATCGACGTCTGCGCAGACGGCAGACAGGCGATTATCGTCTGCGCTGCGCGCCACTTTATGGGCATTTATTGCGCCCTAACTACTTGCAAAAAAATTAAAAAACTTAATGCAAGGGTGGGCGCTTGAGTACTCACCGGTGGTCCTGCGTCTGCTAGTCGCTGGTGCACCCGGACGCGCTCTCCAAGCTGTGCTAGCTCTCGCTGTGCTGCCATGGCTCTTCTTCTTCTTCTCTCTTTTGCTCTTTGAGGGTGAAAGTGACTTGTCCATGGGCCCCAGTGGACTATTTATAGCCCTTTGGGACCCATTTCTTCTGTCGGTCTCCTCTTTTCCTCTTCTGGTCCTTGTTTCCCCTCCTTTTTCCTGGACATGTCATGCAATTGGCTTCCTTTCCCCTTTTTTCTTGCCTTTTCAAGAAAATTTTATTAAAAAATTTTATTTTTTTCTATTATTTTCTCGAGGGGGCACCCACCTCCGCTCTCGCTACCGTAGGTTTTTTGAATCTTCTGGGGCACCTTATTTTCTTTTCTTTGACGCAATGTCACTTTTGACAATGCATCAAAGAGGGGCAAAATATAGACGTCCAAAATCATGCTTATATTAATTTAATTAATATTTCCATAACATTATAGTTAATTTTAATTAATTATATTTGTTATATTCTTCTATCTATTTAATTAAATTTATTTAATTAAATATGATTCACTTCCTTTAGTATTTAAATTTAATTTAAATACTATCCCTTTTAATGTATTAAATCTTATTTAATACATTACCCTCCATAAATCCCCTTTTAAATAAATTTTAAATTTATTTATTTCCCCACATTTCTAATATTCTTCTAAACCACAATTAAGTCAAATTAATTTGGATTAAATTTAATAAGACCTATTAATCCTACCTAGAAACCTACCCTATTCCTACCCTACTCTACCTATTCCTCTTAATAAACCTGCTTCCTCACTTAAACACACACTAATCACACTTAAAGTGTGATTTCTACTCTTTTTAGCACTAATGGAGTGCTCCCACATGTGTGAGCAACTCCTCAAAAAGGAAGACACCAACTTCCTTTAAGGCAACCACTCTTTTTTCCCCCACTCCATTCCCCAAGGGTTGCTCACACATGTGTGAGCAAACCTTGAGCCTCTCAAACCTTAAAGGCTTGGGTTGACTTTTGCATGGCTTGTCCTTTTGCCTTTGTGTCCTCTATGTGGCATCTATGTGGATGTCACATATGATCCACCTCATTCAAATCCCTCCTTTCCCTCCAAAACTCTATAAATAGAGGCTCTTGCCAAGAGCAAACCATCTCTTATTTTTGCATTGTTATCATGCCATTTTAGTTCTAGAGCATTTAGCATTTCTTAGCAATTCTAGTTTTTGTTCATGTTATTTCATTGTTGAATCTAGATATCACATCTTAGGTTTATAATGGAATGAATCTTAGATAGTTTTTTTTCATCTTGCATATCAATCTAGATTAATTTTGCATCCATATCATCACTTGTGATGGCTTTGAGACAAGTTCCTCATACTTGTTCTTGAAGCTTTTCACTCTCTTAGTTGCATTTATAGATCAAATAGTGGGATTTAGTTATTGTGTTGGGAGAGCACACCCACAATAATCTCTAAGAGCAAATCAACAAGGCATTGGGTGCCCTTGTTCAACTCATCGGAGGTTGTGGTGAAAGTCTTTATTTTGGGTTTCATTTAAAACATGCTAACTCTTTGAATCTTGTTTCTAATGGCTAATCTTGATGTTTGCATGTTTTAGTGTTGTCCCTTGCAGGTATACTTTTATCACATACAATATGAATGATGTCATTCTATGCAAATGATGTGATCTTAGCTTCTTTCAATTATGTGGGCATAGTCAATGAATCTTTCACTTTCTCCAAGTCTCATAAATGAACCTCAAGTATGGATAGTTTAGGAGTGATTAAAATCTTTAGAAAATTAAATCTTGTCAGTGCTCTCCTTTTCTCATTATCCAAAACACTGAGTTTTGCCAAAATATGTGTGACTTCCTTGTCTAAATTTGTTATAGATTGTGAAGATGCTTCACAATTGTCCATCATACTGTTCAGAGTTGCCCTTTCCTTGGCAATAATGTCTTCCACATTCTGAACATGCCTGATAGGATTCATGTAATAAATAAACAATTTTCTCCCATGTCCAATGCAGATCTTTGCATTTTTCAAACAAGTTTTCACAATGCCTAAGTCCCATTTGATTGACTTTCAAATTTATTTTAACTTCTTCTCTGAATATTTCTTCTCTACCTTCTCCTCCACAATCTTTATCAAATTCTCATAGTGCCCATATAATTCATCAAGTATTATTCTCAAATTTTCAATGTCATCTTTGTGCTGGAAAACAATAGGTACTGGAAGCAATTTGTTCACAGTATCAATTGCTCTTGTAATTACTTTAGCCTTTTTGTCTCCTTTTTGTTTTGATCTTTCCTTAGCTTTGTTTAATGCAGTAAATGCCAATTTGACCAATTCAACTTCATCCATGCTATAAATATTTACATCACTGCTTGCCAATAATGAGAAACATGAAGTGTTTACCTATTTCTTTTCATCCTCTTTATGTTCTATCTTCTGTTCTTCTTCCTTATTCTTCTCTACTTCCTCTTTCTGTTCTGCTTCATCTGCTATAGAGGTTTCCACATTCCCTACAAATGAATCCTTTTCATCTTGATATGTGTCAAGAGTCACTGGCACACCGGAAACATTGAAATCTAGTGGTGGATATACTTCTCTTGTCTCATCATTAGTCTCATTTTCTTTAGAGCTTTCTCCCATTCATAATTGTGTACGTGAAGTGGTCTTAGGAGGTGGAGGCTTGTCAAATGTAGTATTCATCAATATCTTCTCTAGTGCCTTTTGAGTTTCCTCAGTGACTTCATCATACTTCCTCGCCATGATTTTTAACAATCTTACCTTGGTCCTTAGTAAAGGTTTTAATTCCTTGAATATTCTTTCCCTTTCTTGTAATCATATTACAGGTAGCATGTTATCAATTTCCTGATTCCTGATTGTATCATCCTCAATCTGTGCTAAGTGTTTCCTTGTTTTCAATCTCCCATACAAGTCCTTAGGTATACTTCCTTCAATTTCTAATAGAGTCTTTTTGAAAGTAAGTAGATGATCAATCACAATGTCTTCAATTTTGAGCTTATCTAAATCTCCATACCTATCATAATATCTGTCAATTATTACCAGTTTACCTTGTTCTATTGCTCTCTTCTCTATCATTTTCATGTTAGGCTTCCAAATGTGCTTCTCATTTTTCTTCTCTTCTCTCACTGTGTTTTTCTCTTTAGGTGATGTCTGCATGCTTGATCTAGTTACTCTAGGAGAAATGTTCTTTGTTTGTGATGTTTTCTATGATGAAGGAGGTGGACTGTCTACCATAACTACCTCAGGAGTGGGAGGGGCTGCAATACTTCCAGTTGCTAGTCCAAGAGATCTATCTATCATCTTCTTTTTCACTTCTTTTAGTTCTTCTTCTGTCAACCCAGCTTTCACACCACATTCATGCACAAGGTTTTCAATTTTTCTTTTCCTTGGACCTCTAGTCTGTTCCTCTCTCACCTTTTCTAATTTCTCCTCATATGTTCCCCATCTTTCTTTTGATGGATCAACTTCTGATGCAAGAACATGTTCTACTTTCATGGTAAGTACCTCAGAACTTACTTCATAACCCATGGGATAACACCATTTCTTTCTTGATGTGACTATTTCAAAACATAACAATCAGTTTCAACCATGAAACAGATTGTATCCTTGTACTTTTCAACAATATCATCATGTATCCTGTATCTAGTTTTCATTTGTCTTTGAAGGATTTTGATCATAGAAAATAATTCTCCATCAACCCGTGTATTATTTTGTCTCTTGTAGCTCTGTGAGATTAGAATACCAGTAGGTATCCTAGATTTCCAACCACTAGGATGTAAGCCAGGAAATGTTTTCTCAATGTTTATAAACATATGCATAAAAAATGAACCAAATCTGAAGGTCTTAGTTCTGTCCTTCTTCACTAGCTTCACATTTTCAAGAAATTGGTGTGCCATAACTTCGCATAGGTTATATTTCACATTCTCCTTCACCATTCTCCATGCCATCATGATTACTCTTGTAGATACTGAGTTAGGTCTACTACTGTAGTAGAATTTGTATCCAAGTATCATAGAAATAAGTTTCACATCTTGCTGAAAGATGTCATTCACAATCATTTCCTGTCTGTCCCATTTAGAATGATTTAGGGTTTCAACTTCTTTCTTTACATGTTTTTCTGCAATAGGAATGACTCCAATGTTGTCCAGTTCAGTGATTTCATGAATTAGGTCACTACAAATCTTCACTGTTTGATCACCTATCCAAATGAACTGATCATGAACCCTGCTCAATAGCATCTTAAACCATTCATCTTCATCGAATTTTCATAAGTCAAGAATATTCATTATGCTCAACTGATCAATGAGTTTTTATTCTTCTTTCATGACTCCATTATCTGTCATATATTCCATCTCAGTTGATATCTCATCAATTCTCAGTATATCATACTTACAATGTGTGTGTAAGCCCTAATATCTTCTACTTGTAATATGTCATACGGGGTTTGATAAAATGCTCCTTATGAATCCTCTTCACAGTACTTAAATGGATGTTTCTTAAATTTGTACCTAGGTTGATCTACAACATCAAAAATAATAGGTGCATCCATAGCTAGATGATGCAAATACCTTTCTTCTGTTGAATTCTAAGTTTATGGTTCAATTGATCACACATGGAAAATGTAGAATAGACTGAATCTCTCTACTCTCTGATTTCCTTAGCTCGCTCTTCATCAAAAGGTAAAGAGATAGGTCATCGAATGGTGCTTTATACAAGTTTAAGTCATAAATTTCACTTTTACTTAATACTGTCCAGTCGGCTGTTAGATCTCATGAACAAAATATATGCGTCAGCTGATGTTGTGTTCTTAGATGTATGTTCCATGATGTCAGCCAAGTTCATACCTAAGCTCGCTCGAGCTCAATCCACAAATTTTGGGGCAGGATATATTCTGATGTCTGTATCCAATTCTCCCCCTAAGGCCATGATCGACCAATTAGGTCAATTCTATTTTACTACCATCTGTAACCACCTAAATTTGGTTTGTTCCAACTATGAACCCTATTTTCCCTAAGTGTGATCATACCCTTGATTATGTCCAAACGACCCTGTTACTGCTTGGCTTAATTCTTTGAATCAATTTAATGTCCTAGGTGATTTTTATCACTAATTTATATTAACTATTATAGCCATATGATTCAAATCAATTCAAATCAATTAAATCAAACCAAATTCAAACATGGCTATAGTATTTAATTATGAAGGAATTAAATAAATCCCTAAATCAATTACCCACTTGCAATTAACCCATTCCCCTAGCCTATTTAATTTAATTAAAATGGCTATAGTCCCCTAATTATTAAAAAGAAATCAAATTGTTTAAATAATTAATTCTTATATGTTTGAATGAATTAAATAAGTTTAATTCATTTAATTAATATTCCCTCAAACCCCAACCTAACATATCTCAACCACTTCTACCCTAGGTTCTAACCCTTCTCAACCCATTCACCCTTGCTAATCTAATTCTAATCCTAATTCTACCCTAACCCACCTCCTAATGTTGTCACATTCCATTAGGAAATGCTTAACAACTCAACCCACTTGAGAAAGTCCACTTTCTGAAGCTTGACTTTCCTAAAAGTCTACCTTCTCAAGCCATCCTCTTACACTCTCCCCATGCTTCTTTAAGGATTTCATTAATACCTCATTAATGAAGATGCCTTAATCCTATGTCTCCTCCATGCCTCATTAATGCCCAAGGCATTAATGGCTCTTACACTCCATTAATGAGTCCCTTAACTCATAAATGAACCTTCTCTCTCTCTCTCTCTCTCTCTCTCTCTCTCTCTCTCTCTCTCTCTCTCCCATTCTTCTATAAATATAAGTCATTTTTGAGAGCAAATAAGCCTTCACCTTAGATTGTAAATGCATTGTTATGCTGTTAGATGAATCTTAGAATTATATTTCACTTGTTATTTCATGATTTTGCATTGTTCTCATTTCCATTCTTAAAGCTAGAATACATGTTTTCTCATCTTTTTAGCTTATTTTTAAACTAAAATCGTTCATGCTAGGTCGTATATGTCACTGATTGTAGCATAATCTGAGGGCTATTATGTTACTAATCACACTCTTCTTAGTTAGAAGGCAATAGATTGATATTAGTGGGTTTTGTATGTTTATCTAACCTTTTTACACTAATGCAATGACTTATTGATGTGTTGTGTCTCTCTTATCAGGTACCCAAATACACACGCACATTTCTAGCACCCACTGTGAGGCCTGATTTTCAACTTGGCCTCATTTTCTAACACTTTTTTGTCGATTTGCATGCTCAAGATTCGGTCAGAGGATCATTTTTAGTCATTCAGGATCACATCCGGGATACGCCCTCGCACCGCAGAAAACAAGGCTCGCATCTAGGATTTACCGGGTCGTTTTTGGTTTAGGCTCGCATCTGTTCAACAAGCGATCACATTTGGTAAAGAAGCTCACATACAAGATGCTAGCTCACATTAAGTAAGATTTCAGGCTCGCATCTGATTAAAAAGCTTGTGCATTTTGTTTCCCTAATGCTAACATTTTGACAAGTTGTGCTTTTGGTATTTTTGCAGCTTAACAAGTGTTTGTAGGTTGTTTTTGGAGATTTTAGTGGGAGTTGAACTAAATGCATACTAACTCAGTTTTACAGGTTTCCAACCCCTCATCTTGACCTCTATTTACTTGCTTTCAAAGTTAAAGTACATATTCCAATTTATCACTAAACTGACTAGAGGATTATGCTCTTTTCCTTTTAAGGAAAATCAAAAACTCATACATCATTTTATGGATTGAACGGAATTTGGGGTAAATGAACAAGAAAACACATCACCTAATTCTTTTTGGAATAGTAAATGAACCAAAAAAAGCACTAAATATGTGGGATTAAAGAACAATTTCAATCGTTTAATTCTTTTTGGGTTAGTAATTGGACAAGAAACTCACTAAATTTTGTGGCTAATTGAACAAGGCAAAATTTCCCTTTCAAGCATCCTATTTTCTTTACAATAGGAACAACTAAATCAAGCTCAACATAGCTTGAATGAATGAACCTTGTTTTAAGTGTTTTGGGAGAAAACGGCTTAGATTAGGAGAGTATGCTCTTCTTCTTCAGAAGAATCAGAAATCTGGACATCCAAAGCTTGCCAATCCTGGTTACATATACTTAAACAGTAGAGGGCCTGCCAGTTGAGGAAAAAATCTCCCAGGAACAACCCAAGTGAGGATAGGTTTTATGCCAACCCTTCCAACTCACTATAAATAGTTGCTTCCTCGTAGGCTAAAGCCTCGGAAGATGGAACTGGTTTTGTTCTTGGAATTCTGACATCATTCCTTGAACATATCTGGGTATATGTAGAGTGGAGCCGCTTGAGTCTTGCTTTCAAGACTACATATATTCAGGTACTCATAGGGCTATACGCCTAAATTTTGCCTTGTGTAATTCTATGGGGGACAGTTTCGAACGGATTGCCCAATAATCTACAACAAATTTAACTGAAAGAATTCTTGATTCATCCCCAAAAGGGTGATAATCTTTGTGCAAGGAAAAAAGTAATTTCCCCAGGACACTCATCATATTGTGCCCTCACTTACATTTGGAGTCGGCTAATACAACATCATGACTACAACCATTGTGTGCTTGGTGATGGATGTATTCTAATTAGCATTTGAGTGTGTACCTAAGTCAACAAGCAAAGATTTTCATCCTCCACCTAGAGAATAGGAAAAGATGAGTGTTTGTTTCACCCTCCTAACAATGCAAAATTGTTTGACGTGTTCAAAAGATCATTAAAAAGATAAACTCCTCAAAACAATCAACAAATTTCAAACCCTAGAGGACAAGTGTTTTTCACACATTACGACACCTCCTAATGCAATCTAGAAACAAGCAACTTCATGCACTTCGAAAATGAACTTTTCAGAACTGACCAAAATAGACAAAGACATCATAAGATCGCATCCTGTATTTCCCAAGTCGCATGCAGTATTTAGGATCGCATTTGGTATTTTGGATAACATTTAGTCAGCACACAGTCGCATCCAAATTCTAGGATCGCATCCAATTTTTATTAGAAAGTCTCAGTTGATTTGGATACCCTTTTTTCTCTTCAATCTGGTCCTGTTGCTTTTACTGATCTATTTGTCACTATTTCACAACTTGCTTTTAAGTCTACCTTGCATGTCCTTTTGGATCTTCACAATTGGTCCCGAATCGTGTGGATTTTATAATTGATAAAACAACTTGATTCCCAGCTCACTATTAGGGCACTCTAACACCCTCTGACACTAGAGTCACTTACTTCAAACAATCAAATCTCATTGGTTCACAGCTCACTATCAGGGCATTCTAACCCTCTGACACTAGAATCAATCACTTTGATACTTCAAAACCAAACTCATACATTTGGGGACAATTTGGAATTCCTTTTGGCACCATTTTGAGACTTTGATCAAGACAATCTTATGATGGATGACAACAAATGGGATGCATCCTATGGTTTTAACAACAAGGAAGAAGAGATTCTCATTAAAACCCTATCTAAGAAAATGCAAGCTTCAAAATATGAAATTCAAGACTTAAAAGAAGGAAAGGATACCTCATCAAAGGGGTCTTCACTAAGATCAATCTTTCCTCTTCTCTATGAGCAGGATGCACACATATCTTCACATTATTCAGTTAAGAAGAGACCTACTCATGGTAATCCTATATTTGATAAGGAGATTATGTCACAGGATCATGTCGATCCTATATTTGATGAACATCCTCATAATCTTGAATCTAACATCTCCTTGGAGAGCTCAAGTGGATCTACATGTCCAAGGGATAGAACATTTACTCCTTTGAGACAACCTTATGAAACAATCCTCGCAGAGCTTCTTGAAAATAATCTCATCACATTGCCTCAAACCACCTCATGTGGAATGACATTTGTGAGTACCTACTGTGCCTATCATCAAAATAATGAGCATAAGACCTCACATTTCATGGAGTTAAAACATAAAATCCAAGATCTAATTGATGATGCCATAATCAAAGTTGACGATGCTAATGAACTATCAAATGGAGATACCAATCCCAAGCATGATCTAAATCATGACCCTGTGTCTAGAAATGAACTACATGCTACTTCTACTTCTTCCACTATTCCTCCATCTGAAAAAGCTTCAAGGATATCCTAATATCCTCCATCACACAAAGATCCTAATTCTTTTCATGATAACTATGTCTACCCTCAAGGGATGCCTTTAAAAGAAATCCAAGCTAATCTATATCTTGCAGCAAGTACATTCCATGCTCCTAAGATCAAAGACCCTAAGATTTCATGTACTTCAAGGCCTATTTTAGATAATTCCCCAGCAAACCTTCAAGAATCCCTCATAAATATTAAAACTCCTATCTTTTCCTTTGGAGTGGAACCATGTCAAGAGGATAATAAAAAGAACAAAGAAACAAGTCTTACTAATGATCAAGATTAATACATTATCCTATCCCCTCCAACATTTGACGAAGATACCATCTCCCTAAAATCTGAAGATTATCCCCTTGTATCTTTTCATTTCTTCCAAGAAGATATTCTTTCATCTCAAGAGCTACATAGCCCTCCATCTCCAAAGCAAGATCTTAATACTTCTAAAAATTCTATTAAAAATCAACAGCAAGGTACTCTTCCTGCATTATACAAAGACCCTTGTCAAGATCAGCATGTTCCATCATATTTTTCTTATAAACCTCCATATCCACCTCAAAAATACATTATTCCTCCAAATCCCTTACATGACAGTAAGTTGCCTCAAGCATCAAAGGCTCATGTTAAAATGGCTCCTATCAAAGTTACACATGAGCCTATCGGTATGAAGATGAATTTGAAACAAAAAATCCTTGGCCGGGAAGCTCACTCTAGAGATGTTGATACTCATTTCACACCTTATATTCCTTCATTTGCACACAAGAATCAGCCTTCTCCATCTTCCAAATCTATCCTTGGTCCATATGTTCAAAAGTGAAAAGCTTCAAACCTTCCATCTATATTGGGTCCATATATCCCTCCATCCACTTATCCTATCTCCTATCAAGATCAATAGAAACATGCATCTTTGAAACCTCCATATCAACACATCCATATGAACCATCCATATCAGTCTTATTCATCCACAAATCCCAAGTCTTTTGGAAGCAATTTGGATGTCAAACAAAGAAATCATAAATTCAAGAATCCACTTACATGTGAAGATCACTATGTCCAATCTAATCGACATGTGAATACAAAGAAAAAAGAAACATTCAAGAGACCACAAAGGTCCACAGAGAAGAATATAATATCAAATAAAATATGGGTTCCTAAAGCCATCATAGAAGAATTGCGTTCTAAATCCTCCAAAAATGAAGGAAAATCAAGACTTATGTGGATTCCCAAGTCTCTCTTAAAAGGCTTGAACAAAAAGAAAAAATCAGAATTGGCATCCAATCTTCCAAAGGCTTCCACTTCATCTTCTTTCACACATTGTCCATATTCTAACTCTATTTTGGGTCCTCATGTCCCAAAATCCATTACCTTGAATATTTCCTCCATCTTGGGTCCTTATGTAGCAAGATCCCTATCCATTCATACATCAAAAACTCAATCCATACTCTACCCTTCAAAGAGTGTGTTGATGTTGATCTTGTCACCTACTATCCTTCCATATTGGGTCCTTACATTCATTCTTTTCTTCTCATCTAGTCCATTGCATAAAATCTTGGCTTCCATCTTCCTTATATTCCATTTCATCACCCTATCAACATCTTTGAGCATACTTTCAGTGTTCTTGGCCTATCATAGAATATCCTTCAAAGGAGCACTATCCAAAGAGAAAGATGCATAAATTCCTCCTTGAAATATGAAAAGCAAAAATGACAAAAAAAAGAGAAAAGAGAAAAAAAAGAGAACAAAACTACCTCGGTGAAAACCTGGTAAATAGGCACCTTGGTAGCAAAAGTAAAAAGAAAAAGATTCACCCTATGGTGAAAACCACTTCTTGTGGCACCTTGGATAAGTACCGTGATGAAAACCTGGCAAACAGGCGTTACGCGTAATTTCTCCTACTTGCACTCTCCACTTGGGGGCAAGTTCTTTCCATCACATCTTCCATCCATTTTCCATTTGGTGATCTTGACAAGGTTGGGCCTATTCATGAACAAATTGTATATCTTACTCACTTGATCTTGTATGTTGCTCACAATCATGATCTTACTTATTCCAAGTCCATACTCACTATCCTGGTGCTATCCTATCAGTTGACCCCTTGGTCTTGATCGAAAGGAAGAACAAAATAAAATGAAAAAGAAGTTCTAAGAACTCTCTTGATATGTCCACTCTTTTGGGCTGCATGCTATCCTACATACTTTTCATGACATCAGGTCACTATCCTATCTAATATTTAGCACCACTTCGTGAGCCTAGATTGCTATATTATTTTTCCCTAGCTTGGGTAATCTTGAGGAGACTTTCCTTGTGGGTGGCATTCACTTGCTTCCTCCACCATTGCCAATCCACTTCTGAGATATCAATACATCCATAACACCCTACATCTTTCTAGACATTGGGGGCACACAAATGAGATCATGCTTGAGAATTGGTAATCTTTTAATGAATCTTCTACACACTAGAAAACATGCATCACTCAAACTTTGTATGTATTGTTGATACTAGGCCTTCATAATTATATCTGTGCTCATATGCTGACTTCGTGACTATTTTATCCTCGCTTGGGATTTGTCTATCTTTATGTCTTAGGAATAAGTCATTCTGCACTGGGGGAATCTTTGATAATATGGTAGGTTATGGTTGCTAGGTTGCTCTAAGATGGTTTGCCTCACGGATGCAATGTTTCTTGATACATGCAAAACAATGTCACTTTCTAAAACAAGGGTGTCCTTTAAAAACATTAGACACAACATTTACATTAACGGAGTTCCTACAGGGCTATATTGGATCACAAACAACAACGAATTATCCTATCAATGCACAGACACAGAACACCATATTGCTTGTATTCCAATTTTCTGATTGATGAATCTTTGTTGTGTTTGCCAGAAGAATGAAAAAGCACCACTTAAACACACAGTTTACTACTGATTTGATTATGATTCTTTTATGTCCTGATGATGTTTTCAACTAGGGGCATCTAGGTAATTATAAATTTTATTTGATTGATTCAATTAATGATTTATTATGTCTTCTTAGTTACTCAATGACATCTGCGCAAAGACAAAGAGTCGCAAGGATTGGGGGCATAATGTTTTCTTAAATTTTGGCGTATGGTGATTGTTCCAAATAATCTTATAAATTTCACCTAACTTGGATGTTTATGGTAAGAGCTTCTACTATGGGTGGATAGCCGCATATATTTCAATCTTCATTATGTGTAAACTATGGTGAGTTTGAAACAATTTCCTTGTTTGTTTCTTAATCCAGTTTCTCACTAAGGTATACAAATCATAATGTACCCAAGGATATGAATTTTCAAGGTCATTGCGGGTCCAATATCTTGCCTTAATTAGAATCTAGTATATTAAAAGGAAGGTGACTATTTTGTTATCCTGGCTTCTATGCCTGGATGCCTAAGTCTATTTCTGACATTTCAATAAAACATAGTATTCATACTTTCATAATATCAGTGGGTATTAGTGATGGTTATACTATCAGGTGGTATCCATTCCAAAAGCACCCAATGATGATAAAAAAATGTTGCAATATCTGCTAATCAGTGACAAGTCCTAAGAGTCTGCATATAGCTGCATTTAGAGATTGCATAGTGCATTTATAACAGGAATAAAAGCATAAGGAATTTTGAGCTCAAAAATGATTTCTATCTTCTTTTAGATCCAAGTTAATTACATAATCAATGATTCCCGAAATCTTTGATCTATCAGGAACAAAATTGAACTCACATTTTCACGTAATTAACTTGGTAATCGTGTGTTTTACTTTTTAAACGCACCTTCTTTTCCCACTTCTTCTACTTTGTTCTTTCTTGTCCTAACCGCTTCCTGCAAGGGATACATTCTTTCAACTGGGGGATTTATTATTTTCCTTCAATTTTGTTCTCGAGGGGGTATGATCACACTATCATCAATTAATTTTTTTTCTCGAAACAACATCAAAATGACTTCGTTATCAAACTAGGGGCATAACAGTTTCCTTGACTAAAGTCAGAACTGTGGGATAGAAAGCTTTGGTTCTCATCAACTGGATATCTTATGTTTCCTCATTTTTAAAAGATTTTTATTAAGCTCCTAGCAGCTTCGTACTGGCTTCTTGAACGACAACCAAGTTCAGAATCAGTATTATCAATCTTTGGACGACAACCAAGTTCAGAATTGGTACCTTTAAAATCTTTTATTGATCTTTGGATGACAACCAAGTTCAAAATCAACTCTATCAGTTTGGTTCGATCAAGTGTAAGACTAATCTCATCGACATTTCATTCGACAACCAAGAACGAAATTCTCAATCTTTCTGAAGTCAAAATGAAAAACTTTCTTTGAATCAATGCGCTACTCACACATCAATTCAAAAAGGGGAAAATGTAACCACCTAAATTTGGTCTATTCCAACTATGGACCCTATTTTCCCTAAGTGTGATCATACCCTCGATTATGTCCAAATGACCCTGTTACTGCTTGGCGTAATTCTTCGAATCAATTTAATGTCCTAGGTGATTTTTATCACTAATTTATATTAACTATTATAGCCATATGATTCAAATCAATTCAAACCAATTAAAT
Organism: Thuja plicata; assembly: GCA_018584345.1. NCBI lineage: Eukaryota > Viridiplantae > Streptophyta > Pinopsida > Cupressales > Cupressaceae > Thuja > Thuja plicata. Next base: position 5,608,481 of record MU224538.1, on the reverse strand, counting down.
CAAACCAAATTCAAACATGGCTATAGTATTTAATTATG
>MU224538.1:5573161-5594155 GCA_018584345.1 Thuja plicata | reverse complement strand
TCAAGGGTGGAGGAAAAAGGAAGCTTGATCCTTGTGCACAAATATCCTCCAATAGGAAAATAGGAGTTGACTTTTGTGTCTTTTTCCTTTTTATAAAATAAGAATAATGCTTTATTTGTGCAACATAAGATAAGAAGAAAAGTGGGGATTTTTTATTTAAATAAAAGAGGAGGAAATTGCTTTTATTTAAATAAAGGCTTAGGATAAAGTGATTTTATTATTTAATTAAAAGAGTTTTTTAATTAATTAAAAGAGAGCATGTTCTCTTAATTAAATAATATTTTTTTTTTTTTTTTTTATCTTTTAAATTAAATAAGGCTCAAACCTTAGAAAATATTGAATTGATTATGATTTGATCAAGGAAATTGATATAATTGATATTGTTGATATTTGAAAATATTGATTCAGGGATTTGATAAATTGATAAAATAATAAATGGGGCCCAAAGTCTAGGCAACCATTTTAGGGTGCATACACTACCCACTTCTCGGTGTTTGAAGACACAGTCGGTCGGGTATCAAAAAAACTTTTGGCTCACGATAAGTGACAACTCACTTGACCTTTCACAGGTTTACCAATGGTGCTCGGTAAGTGGCAAAGACTTCAATGCCTTTTACATGATTACCAACAAATCTCAAGTTACATTGTTTAACTTGGCTTTCATATGTACACTGATGATTCTCGGTATGTATTGACCGACAAGAATAGATTGACAAATTCATAACAAGTAATACAATAGTGCATCTTTAATCATGCTAGTTTTTCATTTTAACTATGTATAATGGAACTGATGTAAAGTATAGCTTAGTATAGTGCAGTCCCATACTTACTTGTTCATCTTAGGTGGGGGTGGTGATGTCACTAGATCCATTGGATAAGGTGTCACCAATTATATTGATTGGTCCAGCATCATCAATTTTTGTAGCTTTACTCCTCATTTTGTTTCTCATCTTCCTGATATCTTCAATGGTGTTTCCATTGGGAAAAGTGCTTGTATTTGTCACTCGGTCTCTGTAGTCCTTTCTTAGATGACCAACCCTATGAAAGTGTAAGCATGTCATTTCAGGGTTAGTCTAGCTTCTAGACCTTCTCATCCATTTTCTCATGCAGTTTGTAGCAATGTGTCCATATCTACCACATGTTCAATTTTTTCATGTGATGTAATCCAAAAAATATGAGTTACCGATTCTTTTTGGTTGATAAGAATTTTCTTGTTCTTTAGGCTTCCATGCTTTTTTTTCTTCTTCCTGCATTCAAGAGATGTGTACCCATGGATTTTTCAAGTGGAGCAATATTTTTCCATGTATATTTCCTTATTTGGTTGTATTACCTTAGATTTACATTCATTTACTTTATGTCCTTTCTTGTTATAGTTATAACAATTTCAATTGAATGTAGATGTGGATTTAGGAATACCTTTAAATTTTCTTCTGCAAACATTTGATGTGTGACCTGGTTTTCCACAATGATTGCATGACTACCTCCTTGGTCTTCAATTTGTGTAGACATCTTTTGGATCATCTTGGTATGGTGATTCTCCATGCTTGGTATACCCTAATCCAGTATTATTGTTAACTCTTCTTTTTCCATCCAAAAAATCATCCATCCTTTTTGTACTTTCTTCAACTCTCTTAATCATATCATTGTGTTGTTTCTGAATCCTTACTTCATGCTTTAGTTTTTCATTTTATTCTCTTAGCTCAACAATAGCTTCTATTTTTTCAATGAGTTCTATGTTCACTCAGTTTACCTCCTCACTCATAAGAATAATCTGATTGGTGATCTCATGATGATTTTCAATAAGTCTTTGTATTTTTGACTCTCTCTCTTGTATCTTTTCAGTGATCTTCCTCTTGTCATCAATGGCTAGTGTTCTTTCTTGCTCAGCTTGTCTAGCATTATTCATAACATCAATCATCCTTACCATCTATGTCTCTTGACTGATTCGTAGTATCTTTACTTATTAGGTCAGATGTTGATTGATCTCATTCATATTTGTAATGCTTCCTTCAGATGTGTCTGATGTATTGCAACATGTAGATCTTGTTGACTCAAACAAATTAGGTATCTCTTCTTCATGATAGTATATTTCATTCCATCGAGATTCCATATCATTTCTTTCATCCAGTAGCTCTCTCTTAAGTCTTTTAAACTTTTCCAAATAAGAGATCTAGCTCTGATACCAATTGTTGGAAATAATGGAATGATGTGTACTAAGAGGGTAGGGGTGAATCAGTAACCTTTAAAACTTTTAGTCAATTAACCTTTATCCTTGAGTAATCAATTCCTTGCATTACCGACCATATGTGCTATTCTATCTTTATGCATGTAATTTCAATTCATAAACATAATTTTCATGTAAACATTCATAGAAACATTCATGAAATGTATTGACACATGACACAAGATTTGGTAACATAGAAAACCCCTGTTAGAAGGTAAAAAATATAGTGGGGATGAAACACACAAAATTTCACTATCTGCAGAATTAAAGGGGTCGGTTAAGGCTTACAAGTTTGATCACTTCTGATGATCTTACCCTGTTAGGAGTAACATGTTTAGACTGGTTAAGTTCTACTCTGTTAAGAGATTTAGCAACACTATTTAGTGTGCACTTGGTTAAGAGGTCTATTTGCTACACTTGTTAGAATGTATTCAAAATACTTATTGACCTGAGTGTATGAAATCTAGAATTTTTTATTACATATCCATTAAATATTACAATATAATTTATCACCTATAGTGATTGATTAATACCTTTGTTCTGTTCTGTAGCCTTGGATCTTGTTCTTGATAACTGATTTCATCTTTTGTTTTCCTTCTGCATAAAACTCTATCTCTAATCCATAGAAGTGTCTTTGGCTACAATAATCATCACATCATCTTATTATGATTGATTACACATCTATTTATACAATGAATTTGACCTAAATAAGTTTCACCCTTTTCAATGTTAAATCTATGATCACAGGTTTACAACTTGACCTTGATCTCGTAGTTTGCATGTTTACAATCAGTTAGAATGATTAAAAAAATTATAATTACATTGTGTGTCCCTCAAGAAATGGTTTTAAAGATTTTTTTTAAAGCTAAATATAAAACTTAAGTGTTTTATCTGACATGTAAGTCAGATCCACATTTCTCAGAATAAAATTGTCTCTAGGTAGACTAGTGCTCGGGTTGCTCTTTAGTCTTCCTGTCGGGTTGCTTTGTAAACTTTTCTATCGGGTTCCTCTTTTGTATGTGTTTTTGGTTTACATTGTAACCTTCTCTATTAGGTTACACTATAAACTTTTTTGTCTGGTTCCCTTGTGAATTGTGTTTTCGGTTGACACAGTGATGTGCTTGTTGGGCTCCTCTGTTAACTATTATGTCGGGTTGCACTATAAACCTATCTTTCAGTGATCATGTACCGACGGTTCAAAATCTATTTCCTTTGCATACTAATGGAAAAATATGTCATCAAAACCACAACAATTTCTCCAATGTTCTTGCAAAACCTCCAAGAAATTTGATCACACCAATAAAAAAATCATCAATCTTCATTGATTAAGAGTGTGACTGCGATCCCTCAAACACATAGCCAATTATCAAAACATGATGCATCCTCACCAGTTAAGGATCTGACTGACTGTTCTTAACAGCTTCTTTATCTCTTTTATGATTAACCTTCTATTATTTGAAACTTTATCTTCCAGTCATGAAATCATGATGCAGTCACAACAATACCATCATAACATAGTCTAGATAATATAATGACCAGAACACCTGAATCCAAACCTAGTTAAAATAAAAAACAAATCATTCTTCCCATACTACATCTGGTTCATCCTGTTAACCTATAAACCTTCAATCAATAGTAACTCACACAATACATAATATAGACTAGTGTGGTCATAGATACAAAATCTAGAGACATCACTTAACCTTCCTTTACGATCGTACACTCCAATTATTACCACAATGCCATATTCAACCTCTTGAACACACGTCAACATAATAGGTACACTGTCAACCAACAAACACTAAGTTGACATCAATGAAAACATCATAACTGATCAACCTATCATCAGATCTGCATCAAACTCATGCCATAGAATTTCAACTTATCTCTTAATCAGTTATGCCAATAATCTTCTCCTTTGGAATTGATGGAAACACCAACAATACCAAGAAACTATTTAGATATCAAAAAATGATCTCCCTTAGCTGATACAAATTTTCTATTCTTCGTTCTTTGATCTCTGATATGATATTCTCTTCTCTACTATTCTTCTCAAATTATTCTCACAACACCTTACTTGCTCTTGACTCTTCTCTACTCTTCTCTCAATATTTTCTCTTGGCTCTTCTCTGCTATTCTCTCAATATTTTTTCTTCTCCCCCTTTGAAAACAATGAAAAAGGCACCAAATGCCTCAGTCTGTATCCTCTATAACTATCTTCATCTCTTCCTGAATGCTCCCCCTAAGGATTATTCCACTGAACATCAATCCAGAGTGAAAGATATAGCACTAAATCCACTAGATTGATGCACCACTCAACATCTTAGTTATGATTTGGTAGGGGAATAACTCATATCTTACCTCTAACATACTCAAAATTATCCTTAGGTATTGTCTTAGTGAAGATATATGCTATCTACTACTTTTTTGGCACATATTATAACTTCACCTCTTTCTCCTGCACTTTCTCTCTTAGAAAATGATACTTAATTGCAATTTTCTTATTTTTTGAATGCATCACTAGATTCTTGGAAATATTTATTGCACTTGTGCTGTCACAAAATATATTACCAGTTCAGTCACTTTTTCTTTGATACCTTCAAGAATTTGGTTCATCCATGCAATTTGTGTACAATTTATAGCTGCTGCTACATACTCTGCCTCTGTAGTGGATTGTGAGATACAATTTTTCTTCTTTCTTGTCAAAGATACAATCCTATCTCCTAGAAAGATTACACCACCACTTGTGCTCTTTCAATCATCAACATTTCCACCCCAATCTGAATCAGTAAACACATTTAAAGAGAAATTACCATCATGAGAATACCATATACCATAGTTAACTTTCCCTTTCAAATACCCTAATATCCTCTTAACATCAACCATATGAGATACCTTAGGATTTTATTGAAATATAGCCACTATTTCAACCACTTGAGCAATGTCTGATCTATTATGAATAACATGCTTTAACTTACTGATCATAGATATGTACATATTAGCATCAACTGTATTAGATTCATCATCCTTTGAAAATTTACATCCTATTACCATGGGGGTTCCAACCGGTTTGGAATCATCTATTCCAAAAGTCTTGAGTACTTCTTTCACATATTTGGATTGATTGATGTATATACCATTCTTTAGTTGTGAAACCTACAACCCAACAAAGAATTTGATCTCCCCAATCATTGACATTTCAAAATCCTTCATCTATTTAGTGAATTCCAAACTCATCTCATCAATACATCCAAATATTATGTCATCAACAAATACTTCAGCTAGCAACAACTTTTCTCCCTAAACTTATCTCATCAACCAACATGAATAATATAAGAATGTAACCTTTCATACCATGCTCTTGGAGCTTGTTTCAGTCCATATAGTGCCTTTTGTATCTTGCATACCATGTCCTTGTCCTTTTTCAATGCAAAACCACCAGGTTGTTCTATGTAGATCTCTTTTTCAAGAATTCCATTCAAGAAATCTGACTTAACATCCATTTGAAAAACTTTTAACTTCTTATAAGAAACATAAGAAAGTATAATTCTTACACCTTCCAATCTTGCAAATGGAGAAAAAGTCTCTGCAAAGTCTAGTCCTTCTTCTTGTGCATAACCCTTACACACAAGTCTTGCCTTATTTCTGATCACGTCTCCATCTTCATTCATTTTGTTACTAAAAGCCCACTTTGTACCAATCATATTTTTATCTGTAGGTCTGGGAACAAGTGTCCAAGTGTCATTCTTCTCAATTTGATCAATTTCTTCCTCCATAGCACTTATCCAATCTTCATCCTTGATTTTTTCATTCACTGTCTTAAGATCATAATTGGTAATCAAAGAAGTACTTTCTCTGAGTTTTCTTCTGGTTAGAATGCCTACATTATTATCACCTATAATATAATTAGCAGAATGATTCATCTTCACATACCTAGGTATCATTGGTTCAGGTCTAGGAGCTTCTTCTTCCATTGGATGAATCAATTCTTCTACATTGTTTTAATTTTCTAGCTCATGCACGTCTAGTTCAATATACACAATTTCTCAATCATCCTCTATCACTTGCTTTCTTGAATCACTAGATTTATCAGGGTATTCATCGACCTTTATATTTTCACTCTCAATTATCTTGTTAGTTCTCTTATTGAGACATTTATATACTTTTATCTTAGTAGAGTAACCCAAGAAAATACGTTCATCTCTTTTTGGATCAAAATTTCCTTTGAAATCATCTCTCTTAATTTAACATCTACTCTCAAAGACTTTGAAACATTTAACATTGGGTGAGTGACCGTATCATATCTCATAAGATGTCTTATCAATTCCTTTCTTCACTTGCACCCAATTCAGTGTGTAAACAGCAGTATTGATTGCTTCTCTCCAATACACTTTCAATACATCACCTTGAATCAACATTGTCCTTGCAACATCCACTATGGTTCTATTCCTCCTCTCCATAATGCCATTTTTTTGTGGAGTCCTTGGTGTAGACATTTGTCTCTTGATTCCATTCTCTTCACAATATTTAACAAATTTTGCAGAAGTAAACTCACCTCCTTTGTTAGATCTTAAACATTTTAAACTCTTACATGATTCCTTCTCAACCAATTCCTTGAATGCTTTGAATTTATGGAATGCATCATACTTCTCCTTCAAGAAAGTTAGCCACATCATTCTAGAATAGTCATTGGTAAAAAATATGAAATATCTATCACCAAGATAACTTATTTGTCTCCCAGGCCCACAAACATTAGTATGCACAAAATCAAGTATGCTTTTAGATGAAAAAGACTTGCTTTTGAAAGTAGAAATAGTTAACTTACCCAACTAATACTCTTGACACATTATGTTTTCTGGTTTGACTAATTGTGGAAATCCCCTAACTGCATTAGTCTTACTTTGATCAAACTATCAAATTTTACATGAAAAATCTTCTATGGCATAGAAAAATATCTTAAACTTTTACAACCAAACAATTGTTCATAGTAGTATTCAGATGGAATAAATTACCTCTAGTCTTCTTACTGGTAGCAATCTCATAACCCGAGCTTCCAATTTTTCTACATATTCCTCCTTTGAATTCTAGTTTGTAACCTTTATCATTTAGTTGGCCCACACTCAATATATTATGTGCTAGACCATCCACATAATAAACATAATCTATATTACTCTTACCAATAAAAGAAATAGTGCCTTTTCCTTTGACCAAATAAGGTGTACCATTGCTAAATCTTACCACACCATGATCAAACTCATCAATTTTAATGATCTTACTCTTGTCATCGGTCATGTGATGTGATAACCCATTATCTATTATTCATTCATCATTGTGTCCCATGTAAGAAACTAGTGGTTTTTCTCCTTCTGATGGATCTTCTTTGACTGCAACAAATATAAACTCTTCTTCATCATTTTCTACTAATTTTTCATCGGTAATTCCTTCATCAACTGCAACATAGCATTATTTCTTCTCTTTTCCTTTAACCTTTCTAATCTTATCCTTTTGTGCACCATTAGGAAATATATCTGAAATATGTCCAATCTTATTACATGAAAAGCATTTCAGTGGTAACTTACCTTTGTACTTACCTGTCTCCCTAGGCAATCTCTTTGCAATTAGTGTTTCAAGTTCATCCTGTTTCCTTTCTTCCTCCAAGATAGCTTTAAGTTCCCTGGATGAATTTGACTTATAATCAGATTCATGAATTATTTATTTACCTTTTCTTATTGGTACCTTAGAGACCAATGCCTTAAAAGCTACCTCAACCTTTGGAATACTATTATAGTAATTTCTTAACTCAAATGTAGTAAGTTTGTCGATCAGTCCATCTATAGTAGCATTTTCAAAAGTTCTCAGCTCATTTATAGTAGACACTCTAATTACATAAGTAGAAAATAATTTTATCAACATTTTACTTACCACAACATCTTCCTCAATAATTCCTCTAGTACCTCTGATAACACTGACAACCTCTTTTATTCTTTGACCATATTGAGTAATGTTCTCTCCTTCTACCAGCTTTATGTCATCATAATTTCCTCTAAGACTGTCTTCTTTAGCTTTCAGAAAATGAACATCTTCTCCATAGATTAGTCTCAACTTTTCCCAAACATCATAAGAAGTATAAAGTCCACTAACATCAACATATTTAATATTAGATAAGGTACTTACAATATCTTCTTGTGCTTGAGTATTCTCCTATTGTTCCTTCAGTTGATTGACAATTAGAGTTATAGTAGGAGTGGTATATTTTTGTAACATGCATCCAGTATTGTGATCCCATACCCTTTAGGTATAACTTCATTCTATCACTCCAAACTAGGTATTTTTCCTTAGTGAACTTGGGAGGCTCCTTCATCATCATTGGATCTTTTTCTTCAAGATGTTAAGATTAGAAAGAATAGGACCAAATAATTTTTAGTATTATCATGTCCAAGATTACTGGGAGGGTGAATCAATAATCAACCAAATCAAATTTTTCATTAACCATTCAACCATTTACATCAATAAGCATTCATTGCATGTAAAACTAAACAATAAGAATAAGTATCCACAATCATGCAACACAATAAAATAAAAAAAATTCCCATAGACACCCAACTTGGTAAAAACCACGTGTGGGGATGACACCCACTAAAATTTGCACTATTCTAAAGTACGCCCAGTTAAGATATTAGCCCTGTTAAAATCTTTATAAAATGACAGGTTAAGAGAAAGACCTTGTTAGGAGTCACCCGGTCAAGGGATTTACCTATAGCCCTGTTAGGAGATTTACCCTATTAGGATTAAATTTGTTTAATTATTTCAAACCCTAATTAAAGAGTCACCTAGTTAAAGGATTTACAATTCGGATCTGTTAGGATCTACCCGGTTAAGAGATTTATCTTGATAAAAATGTTAGGAGTCAACAAGTAAATGATCTGAGAAAATAACACATCTCCTTTGCTAATATAGCTCCAATTAAAGCTCTATCTATACTTCACATGCATACTCTTCAAACTCCATGATCGCACAACTGTATTCATGATCTATCTCTTCCACACACTTGTAAATTTTATCATTTTACATAGTTATACATTACAAGTTCATTAGGGAAATTAACCACCTTAAAAATGTTTTATAATATTTCCTGCTCAATTAACAAACCCTAAAACATGTTACCAACCTATAACACTTTATAACAATCTCAGGTTGGCCTCCAAATCTATCACACATCAATTTGACAAAGAAAAGTAAAACCACAACACTTTCTCCAATGTTCTTGCATAACCACCAAGAAATTTGATCACAAAAATTCCAACTCATCAATCTTTTTTTATCAACAATGTCACTGCAATCCCTTGAACACATAACCACTTATCAAAACATGATGCATCAACACTGGTTGAGGATATGACTGTCTGTTCTTAAGAACTTCTTTAATTATTTGCTGATCAACTTTCTTTTATTTGAAACTTTATCTTCCAATCATCAAATCATGATGTTGTCACAACAACACCACTATAACATAGTATATATAAATATATCATGACCACAACACCTAAATCCACACATAGTTGACACAAACATCAAATCATTCTTCCTATGCTACATATTGTTCTTCCTATTAAGCTATGAACCTTAAATTAATCATAACCCACACAATACTTAAGATATATAGGTGTGGTCATAGATACAACATCTAGAGACATCACTTAACCCTCCTTTATATCGCACACTTTAATTCTTACCACAATGCTAGATTCAACCTCTTTAAGACACATCAACATAACAGGTACATTGTCAACCAACAAACACTAAGTTAACATGAATGACAAAATCATAACTGATCAAACTATCATCAAATCTATGTCAAAATCATGCCAGAGAATCTCAAATTAGCTCTTCATCAGTTATGCAAATAGTGTACACACACTAGAGGATTCCTATTGAAATAAATAGTAGGGTTGAACCCCAGTTTCCACTAATTGAGTGATAGGTGGTGTTTACCATAGGTCCATGAAACAATGGTAAGAATCTCAACAAGACCTTCCTCAATAGTCAATTTGAAGAGTAAAGGGCCCCTTGTAATTGAACTTGTAGTTATACTTCCCTTTATTTTCTAGCCAATACCCATCTTCTCACCATATCAATAGTTGGGTGGAAGGACAAGAATTTACCAACCAAAGCTTTGTTCCTTGATGAAACAATGTAGTCCATAACAAAGTCTGACACCATAATTTTAGTTCACTTCTCCATTTTCACATACTTTGGTGTTAAATCCCATTTTGTTTTGTCTAGGATTTTCCTCGAAAATCATGTTTTTCTATCTCTTGGGTTTTTGGATTCCCTTTGGAGGTTCACGCTTCAATTTACTAGTCCCCTAGATGAGGATATCATTACTTTTGAAGGTGAAATTTGCAAAATCCCCACATATTACTCCTTCAACATCTGTAGTAGGAACCTTGTTAGATGACACCTTGTTAGTGTCAGGAAGATGATCTACAAGTGGAGGGGTAGGGCCCCTACCCATTATGGGCTCCTTGTGCTGGTTTGAGTTGTAAGAAAAAAAATTCAAAAGTTTGCAAAGCGGGGAGAGTAATTTGAGTGTTATTTTTAATATGTCCAAGGTATACTTGTAGAAATGGTTCTACATAGGTTGAACATGTTGATTGAAAAAATAAAGTGCTTTATCTTGAGTCCTTGAATTCCTTTATTATAAAGGTAAAAGGAAATGTTTGATGTATAACTTAGTGAATTTATTTTCTTGAGTTTCTTTACTTATCTCAAGTATATTAATAAAAATATTTCCCACATAAATTTGTTGAAAGTGATGTAATTCCACCCTTTAGGAATGCATCTAGTAAAAATAGAATTGAACCAACATGCATTTTTTCTCTTGGAGTTAAGAAAATATGTCTTAACCTTGCACTTACATGAGGTTACTATTTTCAGTAAGCTTTTCATTTGAGCACAAATTTTCTCTATTCCTTCCCCAAAGGTTCATATGCACTAGATAAGTACGGCGATAAATTTTTGTTGCAAGTTAATGTCAAGTTTTAAAGATATTGAAGTTTTGATTTTTGGAAATTGTTATAAAAAGTCACAAATTCAATTTTGAATGCTTTAGACATACGAAAATGGCCCAAAATGGTGGGTAAATGGTTAGTGATTTACAAGGTGATAGAGAACATCATGATCTTTCTAATGCTTCACATGGTTTTTCAATTAGACATATTTTGAAGGTTAGGAAATGTGAAAACTTGCTAAAAATATAAATGAGCTATAAAAGGAATTTAAGTACATCATAGGGAATATTTGATTGGAGATGAGATGTGAACTACTCTATAAGTTATTTTTAATCATGGTTTTTCAATACCATTTGGAAGTTTCTTGTATTGCATCTCTTATATATTAGGTGCATGAGATAGATGGCATGCATAAGAGTCTCATAGATCTTTAGTTACATATGGATATTTGGTTGGGGATACTCTTAAGAGAAGATTTCTCTATAATTATATTGTAATATGTTAGTTATTTCTGAATAAATATTGGGAAACTTTTTGAGTGTGTAGTTTTTCTCTTGAGAGGGTTTTCCCCACATAAATTATTGTGTTGTGTTATACAAGATATTTTATGTTATTTTTGTTAAGTTTCTATAGAAATTGAAAAGGTCTGAGAAAGTTTCGACATTACCCTCTCCTCAAGGTTAGTGTAGGAAATTGTTCTACAACTAAACTTCCTTACAAGTGGTACCATAGCCTAATCACTTTGGTTTTAGTTGAGGGTTTTTTTGAACTAATCTAGATTTGAATGGGAGCTTGTGTAGAAGATACTTTGAGATCTTGTTGTAGGAATTGTTAGATGGCTAGTTTATTAGGGAGAATAGAGGTGGAAATTTTTTTTGGAAATAATTTTAAAATGTGGAAGCTAAAGATGGATAATATGGTAATAAATCAGGATCTATAGGAGGCTATTGATGAGACTATTATGAGACCTAAAGATCTATATGAGGCTAAATTTTTTTCTATTGTAGACTGAAAAGAAAATGATCTAATCAAATTGTGCTATAGAAATCCTTTTTTAATCAATTTCCATGAATATTCCTCTACAAATAATCCATTGAATAATCTTGGTGAGATGTATCAATTGAAATCCTTAGTAAATAAGATTTTCTTAAGGAAGAAGCTAAGTTAATTGAGAATGGAGGAGGGTAAAAAAATTATAGAATGCCTAGAATAATTTAATATGTTGTGTATTAATTGGAATTTGTTGGTGTCAAGATGGATGAGGAGGAGAAATGTCTGATCTTGCTTTGTTCTTTGCCTCATTAATGATATTCTTGTGTTATGGCTATTGGAGGTAAATATGTTATTTTGAGGATGGAAGATGTGGCAAGTTCCTTTCTTTCTAAAGGGATGGATAAGAAGGTATCCATCAATGCCAAGGAATCCATAGGTTTTCATGGAAGACCTAAGGAAAAAGACAATAATAATGAGAAGTGTAATGAATCCAAATCTAGGGGAGATCCAAATCTCTAAGAAACTCAAATGTTATTTGTTAGAATTATGGTAATCTTAGACACACCCACATGGACTAAAAATAATAAAAGAATAAGAAGAAATTTGGTTATGATTATGAGTCTGAGAAGGAATATGGTGATGCATTTATTATATATTTGGCCACTCATGCATGCGATGATGCATGGTTAATTGACTTAGGTGCATCTTTTCAAATGAACTCTAATAAATATTATATTACTAAATATGAAGACTTTGATAGATGTAAGGTGTATCAGGGTGAAAATTATCACTTAAATATTGTTGGTCATGGTAAACTTAAAATAAGGTTTCCTAATGATAGAATAAGAAATATTAATGGTGTGTTTCACCTCCTTGGTTTGAGACAAAAAAATTATTTGTGAGAAAACTAATATGTTTGGGTATGCAGGTACTCTTTTCTAACTCAAGATGAAAATGGTAAGAGGTGCTATGGTGATTTGTAGAGGTGTTAGAATCAACACTTTGTATAATATATATGTTGGAATTGGTTCCTGATGATGTTGTTGGCTTTCATCTTTTGTCACTGATTTCAACATATGTTTCTATGGAGGAAGAACAGACTGGTTATTACTATTGCTTTATGACTGACAAAGGTGTACAAGTACTGTACGGTCAAAATAAGAAAAGATACTGATGTGTACAATGATGTGTGGTGATCTTATTCCTTACCTTTCTTGACTTAATAGAGTGTATTCGATGAGTTACATATGTTTTAGTGAAGACTAGATACTCGACATTGACAGTGATGTTTGACAAAGTTAGTCTCTGTGTTTTGAGTATAATTTACGACCGATGTGGATTCAAGTTATGCGATCTTAAGCGATGACATAAGACATGTTAAGGAATGTTTTTTATGGGTCTCTAGTTGTATTATTGTTGGTGATGTCAACTGTGGTGTGTATTCTGGAGGAGACCTATTTGGGACCGACTTTAGAGATGTAGCATTTATTATGGATTATGAGCATGGATTAAGGACCTTGGATTATATTTGATGAATTGTAATTGATGTTTACTTGTTATAGGTACTGTGTGTATCTTAGCAATGGGTTAAATAATTATTTGTATATTGGAAAAGCTTAATTGGCCGACCTAATCAATTATTGTAATAGGGTATATATGAGAGATATTTTCTTTTGAAAAGATGTGTGTAATAAAGAGAAGGTGACTGAAAGATATAGAGAAGTGTGGAAGCTCCGAGCTTGATTGGCTTCTAGATGTAGATAAAATTTTGTGATTGTATTACTTCATTGGAACTGACCAAGAAAAGACAATTGCTATAAGAAAACTCACTAGATTGTATATTTTATATATACACTTGTGTTTCAGATTGTAAGTCCTTGAGGGTGGCTTTAACCTTCTTTAGAAATTGTGCCTGGGTAGTGAGCCCACTGTTACTCTTGACTCCTAATAGGGTTTGTCCTTTAATAGGGACTATCTACTGTAATGCATCAATAAGATCCTAATAGGACCAAATTTTTTAACAGGGATACTATACTCTTAGTAAATTATTTATGGGTGCTAATTCCCACCGGGGTTTTACCTTTAACAAGGTTTCCTTGAAAACAAAGGATTGTATTATTGTTTTGGCATTTACTGTGTTATCATTTGGATGAAATTTTTTTTTATAAAGTTTAATGTTTAATAATTTGTCTCATAACTGATTCACCCTCCCCCCTCTCAGTTGTGTTGTGGATTGTTATTCCTTACAATTGGTATCAAAGCTACTGGTCCTTAGAGAGAAAGTTTAACAGCTTGAGGTGATCCTTAAGATGGCTTAGTATAGGAAGGATAGTTTGAGGTTTGATCCTGGAAACTTTGATAGTTGGAAGAACAAGATGAGAACACATTTTATATGCTTGAGAATTGACTACTGGTTAATAACAAAGAGTAGTGTACATATGAAGGTTGAGGATGAACTAGACAAGGCTACTGTTGATGAAAATAAGGGATTCTCACACAACATGGTCGCAAGAGAAGCATTGATTAGTGCACTTTCTGAAGGTGAATTCACAGAGGTTAAATATTTGGATTCTGCACATGGCATTTGGACAAGATTGGAAGCACTGTATGAAGGAGACAAGTTTACTAAGAAAGAAAAGTTGTAGAACTGGAAGACAAAGATGGAAATGTTGAAAAAAAGAGATGATGAGAATATTAGAGCATATGGACAGAGAATTACTAAAGTTGTTATTGGCATCATAAACTCTGGAGGCACTTACAGTGAGGAAGAAGTGATTGCAAAAATTATGAGATCCTTGACACCTGTGTACAAAAACAAAGTCCAAGCTATAGAAGAGATCATACCTTTTCCACCAAAATTCAATAGAGAGATCCTGATTGGAAAACTAACTACCTTTGAGGTTGCTGAGCTGGGAGATTCGTTACCTAAAGTTCAGACAACATTCAAGGTGAGTATACATAAAAATAAAAAGAGTTTATCAGGAATTGCGAGCACCAGTAGTAGTGACTTGAGAGAAGATCTTAGTGAATATATTGATGAATGGGAACAAATATAGGAAGAAGAAAGAAAGTTAGATGAAATTTTGGCCCTGATTGCTAGAAGAGAAAAGAGAGTTAAGGGTAAGTTTCAAGGAAAGATACCTCTAAAATGTTTTTCATGCAATAAGATAGGTCATTTTTCATCTAGATGTCCTACAAGGGTTCCAAAGAATAAATCTAAGTTTTAAACCTAAGTATTCAAAGGATAATGAATATTATTATGCTAGTGAAGATGTTTCTGATGATGATGTTATTGATTATGACGAGATTGGATTTATTTATATCAAGGATGAGAAACCTATACATGAAGAAAGAGCTTTAGTATCTCGTGTTGAAAAGAAATTTGAATGGGTCATAGACAGTGGTTTTTCACACCATATGACTGGAGATTAAAAAAAAATTGTTAAGATGAAAAAGTATGATGGTGGTGTTGTAATATTTGGTGACAATAATCCTAAGCTTATCATTGGAGTTGGATCTATATCTTTGGATGGAAAGACAAATATTGACAATCTATTACTTGTTGATGGACTTAAGCATAATTTGTTGAGTGTTGGACATCTAGTGGAAAAGGGTTATCAATTGAAATTCCTTGATGGGAAATGTTCTATCAGAATTAAGTCACGAGACTTGATCGCATATAGTACTAAATCCAAAGGTAATGTATTTGAATTAAATACATCTGAGGCTTCTTTTTTTGTTGCGAAAGTTGATGACAGTTGGTTATGGCATAGAAGATTTTTTCATGTTAACTTTGATAATATTGTGAAGGCAAGTATGACTAATGTAGTTAGAGATCTACCAAAGATTGTGAAACCATCTAACACCATGTGTAGAGAATGTATAATGAGGAAGCAGAATAGAAGCGGTTTTAAAAGAAAATCTTACTCAACGAAAGGGAAGTTGGATCTAGTGCATACAGATCTGTGTGGTCCTACAAGAACAATATCTTACTATAGTGAAAGGTACACTATAATTTTTGTTGATGACTTTTCTAGAATGATGTGGATTACATATTTAAGAGAGAAATCAGAAGCGTTTGAAAAATTCAAAATATTCAAAGAAAAAGTTGAGAATAAATCACGCTTAAAGATAAAATGTTTGAGATAAGATAGAGGTGGTGAGTTTACTTTAGATTTGTTCAATACCTACTCCGAAGAGCATGGAATATATAGAAAAAAAATTTCTCCTAGGACACCACAACAGAATCGGATAGCAGAGCGAAGGAACAGAACAATAATAGATGCTGCTAGAAATATGTTGCTGCAAGGAAATGTATCACATGTTCATTGGAGAGAATTTTTTGGCACTGATGTGTATATTTTGAAAAGAATTTATATCAGAGAAGGTACAAGTAAGAATCCTTATGAATTATGGTTTAATCATACTCCTACTATAAAATATTTTAGAATATTTGGTAGTAAATGCTATATCAAAAGAGATGATGAGATAGGAAAGTTTGATGCTAGAAGTGATGAAGGGATATTCCTTGGTTATTCCACTAAAAGAAAAGCCTATAAATGTTTCAATCTGAGATTGAGGAAGATGATTGAAAGTGATAATGTGAGGATTGATGAAAAGTTCTAGATTAAAGAGAGAATGTATGACTGTAATCAAAGTACAGAGATCAAGGAAGTTACTACAGATCAAGAAGAACCTTTTGAGATTGACTGTGAGATCAAGGTATGTCAAGATGATTCAAATGATCCTTCTAGAATTCCTGAGACTCTGAGGTATGTTAAGAAAACCATCCCGAAGATCAAATTATTGGAGATGCTAATAAAGGAATGATGACAAGATCTAAATTAAGAAATGCAATTTGTTTGATTTCTTAAGTTGAACCGAAATCTACTAATGAGGCATGTAGAGATGAATCTTGGACTAATGATATGTTAGGAAATAAATGGGTTTCGAGAAACAAAATGGATGAGGAAGGAACAATGGTAAGAAATAAAGCAAGACTAGTTTGTAAAGGCTACTTGCAACAAGAAGGCATAGACTTTAAAGAAACACTTCCTCCTTTTTCTAGGTTGGAAGCAGTGAGATTATTTATTGCTTATGATGCACATAAATATTTTAAGGTATATCATATGGATGTGAAATCTACATTTTTTAATGGATATCTAGAGGAAGAGGTATACATTGAGAAGCCTGATGGATTTCCTTTGACAGAAGATGAATACATGGTTTGTAAGTTGAAGAAATATTTATATGGACTTAAACAAGCACCTAGAGCATGGTATGCAAGACTGGACATGTATCTAATTTGTCTTTCTTTCAGAAAGGGTAATGCAGACATCAATTTGTATTTAAGAACTAGTGAAGATGGAATTTTAATCATATAAGTTTTTGTTGATGATATTATTTTTGGAGGAAATGGTGTGATGAGTAAAAGATTCTCTAAAGAGATGGAATATGAATTTGAAATGTCAATGATTAGTGAGATGAAATTTTTCCTTGGACTGCAAATTAATCAGAACAAAAGTGGTATTTTCATTTCTCAGACTAAGCATCTTAAGGAAATGTTGAAGAAATTTGGAATGGAAGATTGTAAACCTGTTGGAACACCCATGGTGACTGGTTACAAACCTACAATTAATGATGAAGCTCATAGTGTTTTCAAACAAAGTACATACCAATGATTGGAGGTCTACAATATCTAAATCATACCATACCAGATATTTCTAATGCAGTTGGAATTGTGGCGAGATATCAAGAAGATCCTAAAGAGACAAACCTTGCTGGTGTGAAAATAATTTTTAGATACTTGAAAGGAACCATAGAGTATGGGTTATGGTATGAAAAATCAGATGATTTTATCTTACATGCATATACTGATGCTGATTGGGTAGCTAGTGTGGATGACAGAAAGATTACAAGTGGTGGAGAATTTTTCCTTGGAAAAATGTTGGTTTAGTGGTTAAGTAACAAGCAGGATTGTATAGCTCAGTCTACTGCTAAATCTGAGTATGTTGTTGCTGCTATAAATTGTACACAGATTGTTTAGATGAAACAAATGCTGGAGGACATTGGAATAATTTTTGAAGAGCTAGTAGAGTGAATATGTCAAAGAATCCAATAATGCACTCAAAGACTAAACATATTTTAATTATCATTTCTTGAGGGACAAGTTAGCAGAGAAGGAGATCAGATTGGAGTATTTTAGCACAAAGGAACCAATAGCAGATATATTTACAAAACCTTTGCCAAAAGATGCCTTTGAGTATCTCATAGGTATGCTTGGGGTGAAAGCCCCTCCTTGCAAGAACTAAATTGATGCATGAATGCATAATTATAGTGGCTTTCAAAGCTATATCATTTTCTAGACTTGATGTATGGATCTACTCCTCAGAGGGACTGATCGCAGGAATAATACATAATATATTTGGGTGATTTTGCACCTAGTTGTTGCAGACATGAAGATTTGAAAAAGTTACACCTTACAAAAGAAACAAGAAGAGTTATGGAACCCTTTTCCATTGTTGTCAAAGGGAGAGAGATTCTATGTCAAAATCCCCACTGTTTAGGGAGAGCTATGTTGAGGATATTGAAAAGATTGAATTGAGAGTTGTGTTGAGGATATTGAGAAGATTGTATTGAGAGAGTACTTTTGGGTTGATGGATTTTCCCATATGTTGCCATCAATGCGAAAGGGGGAGATTTTTGGAATTGGTTCTTGATGATGTTTTTGGCATTCATGTTTTGTCACTGATGTCAACATATGTTTCTATAGAGGAAGAACAAACTGGTTATTACTATTGCTTTATGACTGACAGAGATGTACGGGTACAGTATGGTTGGTTCAGAATGATCAAAGATAGTGATGTGTATAATGATGTGTGGTAATATTATTCCTAAGGTCTCACAAATTAATAGAGTGTATTCAATGGGTTACATATGTTTTAGTGAACACTCGATACTAGATGGTGACAGTGATATTTGACAGAGTTAGTTTCTTTATTTTGAGTATAATTTACGAGCGATGTGGATTTAGGTTATGCAAGCTTAAGGGGTGACAAAAGACGTGTTAAGGAATTTTTTTAATGGGTTGTTGGTCGTATGATTGTTGGTGACGTCAGATGTGGCATGTATTCTGGAGGAGACCTATTTGGGGCCGACTTCATAAATGTAGCTTGTATTATGGATTACGAGCATGGATTACAAATCTTAAATTATATTTGATGAATTGTAATTGATGTTTACTTGTTATAGGTATCATTTTTATCTTAGCAAGGGGTTAAATAATTATTTGTATATTGGGAAATCTTAATTGTCTGGCCCAATCAATTATTGTAATAGGGTATATATGAGATATCTTTTCTTTTTAAAAGATGTGTACTCAAGAGAAGGTGATTGACAGAGACAGAGAAGTGTGGAAGCTGCAAGCTTGATTAGCGGTTGGATGTAGAGAAGAGTTTATGATTTTGTTACTTCATTGGCACTGACCAAGAAAAGACAGTTGTTATCAAACAATTCACTGGATTGTATATTTTCTATATACACTTGTGTTTCAGACTGTAAGTCCTTGAGGGTGGCTTTAACCTTCTTTAGACAGTGTGTTTGGGCAGTGAGCCCACTGTTACTCTTGATTCCTAATGGTGTTTGTCCTTTAATAGGGACTATGTAATGTAATGCATTAATAAGATCCTAATAGGGCTAAATCTTTTAACATGGATACTATACTCTTAGTACATTATTTGTGGGTGCTAATTCCCACCGGGGTTTTACCTTTAACAAGGTTTCCTCAACAACAAGGGATTGTGTTATTGTGTTGGCATTTACTATGTTATAATTTGGATAAAAATTTTGTTTATAAAGTTTAGTGTTTAATAATCTGTCTCACAACCGATTCACCCCACTCTCAGTTGTGTTGTGGACTATTATTCCTAACAATGGATGCATACACTTCATTGTGTAATAGTAGTTCTATGAATACAAAATATGTGGATAGTTTGTTGGAAAAGCTGAGGGTTTCACATTCAACAAATAGTCAAAAATTTTGGGTACCTAAGGATAATTTTTATTCTGAATCATGAAAATGAGTTGAGTAACTGAGAGGGGAGGGGTGAATCAGTTACCACAAAAATAAATCCAAGTCCCTTAGATGTCTTAAACAAATTATCATTGTTGCTCAGTTAACACAAATATCTACTGTCACTCAGTTAACATAGAAAATCTTAAGATATTAATTGTGATTATCCTTTAGTGATTAATTGCAGAAACATAAACCATAAAGCAAATAAAATGTACACAGATAACACCAAGATTTAATGTGGAAACCCAATATGGGAAAAACTACCAATTGCAACTAGTCACTATTTTTCACTCTTCTAAAGTGAGCCCTGTTAGGAGCCAACCCTGTTAAAGGTTACAATAACACACTGTGTGTAACCCTATTAGAGGATTTAATCACCCTGTAAGGAGTGGCCTTGTTAGAGGTCTTCAAACACTTCAATGTAGAAATGTCACCTTGTAAGAGGATTTACAAAAGATTGTTAAGTCTACTCTGTAAAGAGATTTAGATCATTGCTACAATTGTTAGAGAGTAACAATGGATTGACCTGTTTTGAGAAGCAATTGTCTTTGATGATTCAAATCTCTGCTCTGGCTTTAATTAATTACTTGATCCTCACTGATCAGATATTCTTTTGCAGCACTGTATGTCCTGTCCTCAATCAGAATTGCATCTGATTTTGCCTCCACACTTCATATCAAAACACACACATC
>MU224538.1:5562534-5573108 GCA_018584345.1 Thuja plicata | reverse complement strand
TATATATATATATGATAAGCCTTGTCAAGTTGGCCTTAATAATCAATAAAACTTAAGTTTATCGGCTTCATATAACCAATTAACCATAAAATATAAACTGTTGTTAGTTGGCTATCACTAAAATCATAACTCAGTTAATACTAAAATCCTTCAATGCCTAACCAACATTGTAATGCTTGAGTGAACTCGGTTAAAACTAAAAATCACTTTGGTCTTCTTCAATGCCTAAGAGAGCTTGGCATAAACTGACTATGCTCAGGTAGGATTAGACATTTGTGTAAACATCACTAAACTCGTGTAAAAATCAATGACAATACACAATTGAATAATTTCATCAACAATCTCCCTCTTTGGCATTGATGGAAACACAACATGTCATAATACAAAGAATTGTAGAGAAACATACACAAGAATCAGATTTTATTAATGTCCTTAGCTTCATTCTGATTCTCATCCAAAAACTCCCTTTGTCTTTACAATCACTGAAATATAGATTTCTCCCTCTTACATTAATCTTTGTTCTCTAATAAAATTTCTCCCTCTGTCATCATCTCTCCCTCAGCAATCTTTATGCCATCAATAATCTCTCCCTCTTTGACAACCAATGCCAAAGAAACCATAAAATACACATCCAATGAATTTTTAATGTACATGTTTGTACTTATTCATATGCAATGAGCTTTGAATATTTGCATCAACATGTTAAATTTGTTCTGTAGCTCGGTTGATGCATCACTAAACTATGTTTTAGTGAGCCTCAATTAGGAGAATCACCCCTAGATTTCCTCTAAGATACAAAATGCATCCTTAGGTAACGGTTTTCATGTGAATATGTCTACAATTTGTTCTTTAGTATTCACATATTCCAATCTTACTTCCTTGTCCTGAACCAATTCTCTCAAGAAGTGAAACTTTATTGCAATATGTTTAGTCTTAGTATGCATCATAGGGTTCTTTGAAATGTTAATTGCACTAGTGTTGTCACAATAGCTAATAATTGGTTCTTCGATTTCCTCCTTCATACCTGACAACAACTGTTTGAACCATATGATATTTGAAAAATTTACTGTTGCAGCAACATATTCTACCTTTGATGTAGACTAAGAAATGCAGTTCTATTTCTTGCTTGTCCAGGAAACTACCCTCTTTCCAAGAAATAATGCTCCACCACTTGTTCTCTTTCTATCATCAACACTTCCTGCCCAATCAGCATCTGTAAAAGTCTGCAAATCAAAGTTTCCTCCTTTCTTATACCATAATCCATAATCTTCAGTACCCTTAAGATATCTCAGAATTCTTTTGATAGCCATTAAGTGATTCTCTCTAGGATTAGCTGAAAACCTTGTAACAATACCGACTGCTAATGCAATATTAGGTCTAGTGTAAACAACATATTGAAGTTTACCAATCATGGATTTGTAGGTAGTCTGATTTACCTCCTTTGAATCATCATCCTTAGAAAAATTATGTCCAATAGGCATAGGTGTTCCAACTGGTCTGGAATCTTCCATCCCAAATTTCTTCAATATCTCATTGATGTATTTAGACTGAGTAATATAGATACCATCCTTCATCTGATAAACTTGTAGACCAACAAAGAATTTTATTTCACCAAACATAGACATCTCAAATTCCTTACTCATAGCTTCAGAGAATTCTTTACATAAATCATCATGTCCAGTAAATAGTATGTCATCTACAAATATTTCTACTAATAGTATCTTGTTCTGAGGTCCTTCTTTGATGTACAAGCTACTATTGTCATTAGTTCTCTGAAATCCAATACTTACTAGGTAACTGTGCAATCTTTTATACCAGGCTCTCAGAGCTTGCTTCAATCCATACAAGGCTTTGTGTGCCAAACCATATTCCTTTTTTTAGGATCTACAAAACCTTCAGGTTGGTCAATATAAACTTCCTTTTCAATAATTCCACTCAAATATGCAAATTTTACATCCATTTGATATACCTTGAATATTTTATGTGCAGCATATGCCAGAAAATTTTTAACTCCTTCAAGTCTTGCAATAGGAGAAAAATTTTCTCCATAATCAATACCCTCTTCTTGAGCATATCCTTTTGCATACTAGTATTTTTTTATTTCTGGAAACTTCTCCTTTTTCATTCTTTTTTTTTTTTGAAAAACCCACTTAGTACCGATCACATTCTTATCTTTTGGTCTAGGTACAAGAGTCCAGGTTTTTTCCTTTTCTATCTACTCAATCTCTTCATTCATTGCTTTGATCCAGCTTTCATCATTCAATGCATCTGTAATATTTCTAGGTTAAATTTCACTAAGAAAACATGTACCTTTTATTTTGTTCCTTGTCATTATACCTTCAATCTGATCTCTAATTATTTTTTCAGGTGCATGATGGCTTTTGACATACTTTACAAGTACAATTTCCTTCCTCTTTGATTCTGGACTTGATCCACTAGGTTCACCATGCTCAAATATTCTTTTATTTTCTTCTGTCTGATAATCAAGTTCCACTGTCTGAGACTCAGGTGCCTTTGTCTGTGACTCAGGTGCCTTTATCTACGACTCAGTTCTCTTTGTCTATGACTCAGTTTATTCAATCTGAGACTTGGTTTCTTCAGTTAGCAGCCTGGGTTGCATAGGTTGCAACAAGATTTGTGCTGATGAATTCAGTTTTTGACACAGTTTTTGTCCAATTACCATTTCCTATGTCTTAGGTATAGTATTAGGTTCATAATACACAAAGTTCATGTAGTCCTCAGACTCTTTACTACTCTGCTCTTCATTTCTCTCTACAAACTCATCAATCTTTACATGCACACTTTCTATGACTTTATGAATAGTAAGATTCAAACATTTATATGTTTTTCTTTTGCAGGAGTAGCCTAGGAATATACCTTCATCACCTTTTACATCAAATTTCCCATTTCTTTCTTTCTTCAAGATGTAACATTTACTTCCAAATACTTTGAAATAATGAACATTAGGTTTATAGCCATACCATAATTCAAAAGGTGTCTTCTCAGTACCTTTTTCAATTGAGCTCAGTTCAAGATGTGAATTACAGTGTTGATGGATTCCTTCCAGTACTTGGTAGCAAAATTCTTTTCAATCATCAGGGTTCTTGCACAATCCATAATGGATTTGTTCCTTATTTTTGCTATACTATTCTGATGTGGTGTACCTAGAGTAGATACTTGTCTCTTGATTCCTTTTTCATTGTAGAATTCATTGAACTCGTTAGAAATGAATTCACCTCCTCTGTTAGATCTTAGGCTTTTAAGTTTCTTTCCTATTTGTTTTTCAACTCTGGCAAGGTACCATTTGAACTTCTGAAAAGCTTCTGATTTTTCTTTGAGAAACATAATAGTCATCATTCTGGAATGGTCATCAAAAAATATAATGAAATAATTCTCACCTGTATAAATTTTTGTTCCAATTGGTCCACACAAATAAGTATGCACTAATTCCAAGACTTCTTCTATATGGTAACTATTGCTGTTGAAAATAGTCTTGCCCATCTTTCCAATTTGACATTGCTTGCATATTGCTAATTCAGGTTTCTTCAGAATAGGAATACCTCTTACTCTTTTGTTCTTGCTTATGTTGACCAGGTTATCAAAGTTCACATGACACAACCTTTTATGTCATAACCATCTTTCTTCTACTTGTGCAATAAAACATGAACTCTCATTGAGATCAAGATAAAATTGATTACCTTTTGTTTTCCTACTAGTTCCAACTAGGTTTCCCTTACCATCTAGGATCCAGGCCTTACCATTCATGAATTCTACCTTGAAACCAATGTTATTCAGTTGGGCCACACTTAGTATTATGCCTTAGTCCTTCAACCCAATAAGCATTATCACATTTTATTCCTTTATTTAGAGCAATACAACCTTTTCCTTTCACATAGCTGGGTTCATCATTCCCAAAACTAACACTCCCACTATCATAGTGCTCAAGATGTTAAAATTTGGTTTTATCACTAGTCATGTGGTGAGAACAACCACTATCAATTATCCAAGTGTCATTCTTACTAATATGAGAGTAAAGTGTAGTCTTTTCATTATCTTCATTGTCTGACTCATCCTTAATAGCAATGTAAACCATTTCATCTTCATCTTCATCACTATCAGAATCTTTAGCAATATAACAAGATTCTTACCTTTGTCCTTGTAGATTTTGTAGCTTTTGAAATATTTATTTCCTTTGTACTTGTTGAACTTTCTCTCACCTTTGTCTTCCTTGTTTGGACACTTAGCATCAATATGACCAACATCATCACATGAAAAGAAAATTAATGGTATTCTTCCTTTGTACTATCCTTTTCCTTTTGCAGCTCTCTTTGCAAGTAATGCTTCAATGATTTTCATATCAGAATCATCAGAATCATCATCACTGTCACTGTCAATCTTTTTTCCTTTCATCTTTCCAAGGTTTAATTTAGTTTTGAATGCAGACTCAAGATTGCCAGGATTAGGAGAATAATTGTCAAATTTTTCCAACTCAAAAGTTACAATCCTTCCAACCAATCCATCTAGAGTTATGGGTAAAAGAACAATAATCTATCACCTTTTAAGCTAACTTGATTGACTCGGCCCAGTTAGACTCAGCCCAGTCAGACTCGGCCTAGTCTAACTTAGCCCGGTCTAACTCGGTCTAGTCAACGTGGCACCAAATGGGCGCCTCTATGGCCAAGTCAGCCCATGTGTGAGCCAATGCGAGGGCCTGTAGGACTCAGTCGAGTCCGACTGGACCAAGTCTACCTAGGTGGTATGCCGTTAGCAGCCAAACCTCCAAAAACACAAAAAATAATCTAGAATTTTGCACTTATGCTATCTTTTTGTCTGCTCAAACTAGACAGTGTCAAAACAATAAAAGTACCATTCTCTAGATCTCGGAACTAAAGTTCTTACATATAAATTTTATATTGTTTCGACTACAAAACATTGAACAAATTCGTTAAAAACTACATGTAGGTTATTAAAGCTTTCAGAATTCGTTGATTTGAATAACATAAAAAAATTCTAAATCAATTCAAAAAAATTTAAAATCATAGATAACACTAGAGAAGAGATTCCTCTTTAATAATATGTAATTTATTTGGTTTTTGGTATAGTTTTGATAGGCGAAAAATGGCGGGAGACAAGCACAGTTGATTTCAAGTAAGTTTGACTTTGAATACTTATAGCGGGCAAACTATACATCGAAAACACTTCTTTCTTTTTTCTGTACTAGCTATACATGTCATCTAAAACATATTCTAAAATTGGAGGAAAAAATAATCTTTTACTTATAATGATTTGGCGGGAAGTAAACTCCCTCATTTACAATATTTCTCAGAAAATGAAAAATAGACCTAAAAATTTCAAAAAACATATTAATTTTGGTTCAATTTTTTTTTTAAAAAGTATATACATATAATTCATCCTATTTCACACATTTCATCAGTTTACATCATCTTCAAATTCTCAACAGAAATGTAACTTTTATGCCCTTGAAGTTTTACAATTTTGGTGTTGCTAACCTTTTCCTTTGTAAAAAGGTGACAGATTATTGTGCTTTTACCCTTATATCATTACTGCATCTCATCTCTTGAATAGCTAAAACTCTAATTGCATAGATAGGAAGCAAAGTTCTCAATACCATACTGGCCACTTTTTTTCTTCAATTGTTCCACCGGCAGCTCTGATTGCACTGACACTTTTCTTGATTCTTTCACTGTACTTTGTAATGTCTTCTCCTTCTTTCATTTGCATCTGATCAAACTGACCTCTGAGACTTTTTTCTTTGTCTCTCTTTACATTTTCATCTCCTCCATGTATATAATTTAGTTTCTTCCACATATCATAGGCAGTAGGATAGTCCTTGACTTCATCAAGTTCGGAATAGCTGAGTGAAGAAGAAATATCAATCATCATTATGTTATGATGCTTCGTGTCCACCATTTGTTCCATAGACATAAGCCTCAGTGGTTCCACATACTTGTGATCTAGGAATTGCAACCCAGTGTCTCCAATAGTAGATAGATGTAGCCTCACTAAATCTTTCCATGCAGTGAAGTTGTCTTGTTAAGTTTAGGGATCTCCCTTCTGTAAGACATCTCTGATCTTTAGCTTAGACCTTGAAACCTTTCCTATAAGCACCAAATGCTCTTATAAAAATTGTTGGAAATGGTTTGAGTAATAGAGAGAGGAGGGGTGAATCAGTTACCACAAAAACAAATCCAATTCCCTTAGATGTCTTAAACAAATTATCACTGTTGCTCAGTTAACATAGATATTCTACTGTCACTCGGTTAACATAGAAAATCTTAAGATAGTAATTGTGATTATCCTTTAGTGATTAATTGCAGAAACATAAACCATAAAGAAAATAAAATGTACATAGATAACACCAAGATTTTGTTGGAAAGATTGCTACAATGTAGATAATTGTTATTTTTTCATTGATGTCAAACCTTAACTGGTGAGACTATTGTTGTATGTTTGAGTACCTTATCCATTGATTGATGAAGATTTGAAAAGAATAGGATAACAAGAAGACTAAGGAAATGGTTGAGTTATGAGTATAAACTAGGGTACTTGATCATTTGGCACTTTGGAAATGTGATACATTGTTTATCTAGCACTAACAGTTCACTAGAAGGTCAATGTTGAGCAAAGCAAAGTCGATGCCGAGCAAAGCGAAAGGTGATGCCGAGCAAAGCAAAGATGATGCCGAGCGCCAGAGAAATGCCAAGTGAGACAGTGAAATGTCGAGCATCAGTATTTTGTTTATTGATGAGATTTGAGATCTATGGCTGATATAATTGATTTTATTGGAATATACATTATTAATTAAGATTGGTCCATATTCATTTAATGCATGGGAAACTGTTATTAGTGCATGGATTCCATGGTTAATTAATAACTATATTAGAGAAGTAAATTAAATGTAAAGATGGAAAGATCCATTGGATCTAACCTAACCCAAGATCTGTGATCTTGATTAAGCGGAAAAATATTTATTTGACCTAGATGAAGAGGTATAACATAACCTACTGTGGTTATTGTTAATGTATTGAAGAGAATGCAAAGTGTTGCATGGTTAATTGACTGATTGGCAAGACCTAAGAAGAGAAGGCTGAACAAAGAAGCAGAGAGAGATTGCTTGATGGATTTCCAAGTAGATCTAAAGTTTGAGATGAGAATGGAGGCCACTCAGTGAATTAGCATTAGAGCTGAAACTAGATCTGGATTTGCAAAGTAAGTTGTATGAATCAGATCACACCTGTTGTTTACTTTCTAGCCATTGTAACAATACAAATCCTTTAACCAGGTTGACTTAACAGTCAGTGTATAAATCCTTTGATCAAGGTGACATTCAAATTGGAATGTTCTAAGTCCTCTAACAAGGCCACTCCTAACAAGGTGATCAAATCCTTTTATAACCAGGTCACATTTGACAATGTGTTTTGTAGCCTTTAACAGGGTTGGCTCCTCACAGGGCATCACTTCAGAAGAGTGAAATTTTGGTAGCATGTTACTGGTGGTTTTTCCCATATTGGGTTTCCACATTAAATCATGGTGTCAAAATGTGTGAATGTTATTGTTGTGTTTTACTGTTGAGTTTCTGCAAGCTTATTTCATTAGTACAGTAAACTACACACTTTTATTCTTTATTACTCCCGAGTAGATCTGAGTTGTTGAAGTTGATTTAAAGTTTTATTTGGGCACATCTAGACCTGAGGATAATTGATTCACCCCCCCTTCTCAATTATTCTGAATTCATATTAACAATTAGTATCAGAGTTGTGTTCTCTTGAAAATTTTGAAGGTACTTGGAGATAAAGATCAAGATGTATAAAAGGGACGGACCGAAGATCAGCAAGGAAAACTTTCCTGCATGGCAAAGTTTGATGAAACTTCATCTGGCTGGTATTAGTGAGTCTGCTAAATGACATATTGAAATAGAATATGTAGCTCCTACTGGAACTCTGAATGTTGCAGAACTAAGTGAAAAGCATGAACATAATCAAGCAATGTTGGAACTTGCATCATCTCTGAACTATCATGAATTTGAGCACATAAAAGATTGTACAAGCGCAAAGTAGATGTGGGATACCCTTACAACTATCTATGGAGGTGATACAAATGTACTGACAGCCAAATTTGAAAGCTTGATAGGTAAGTTTGATGATTTAAAAATGCAAGAAGGAGAAAATATAGTGCAATACTATGATAGGATAAAGGAAGTTGTAAATGCTATTAGAGGAGCTAAGGGAGTAATTGATGATGATACTATCATGAGCAAGGTACTAAGAACACTTTTTCCTATTTATTCTATTAGAGTATCTGCAATTCAAGAACTGAGATGTACTCCTAATAACAACTTAACTATGGAAAGTCTAGTAGGCAGACTTACTGCATTTGAGATGTCAAATTTTGACAACTATGCTCCACAAGCTATTAAAACTGCATTCAATTCATAGTTGGCCATCAACAAATATAAGAAAGGAAAGAAATGTGTGGAAAATGATAGTGACACCTCAGATGATGATCTTGAAGAGCTTGAGGCACTTATGGCAAGAAGACTAGCAAGAGGAAAAGGAAAATTCAAAGGTAAATTTCCTATTATTTGTTTTTCTTGTAATAAAGTTGGTCATATTGTTGCTAGATACCCTGACAATAATGAGAAGGATGAAAGAAGGGATAGCAAGTATAAGGATAGAAAGGATGATCGAGACTACAGAAAGTACAAGGACTACAAAGACAAAGGTAAGAAATCCTACTATATAGCTGAAGAAGCTTTTGAAAGTGAATCTGACAAATCTAATGAAAATTATATAGTAGTGTATGTTGCAATGAAAGATGATTATGATGATGATGAGAAAACTGCACTAATTTCTTATATGAGTAAAGGTGATCATTGGATTATTGATAGTGGTTGTTCACATCACATGACTGGTGATAAGGACAAATTTGAAACATTAGATCAATGCAAAGGTGGATATGTCAAATTTGGTAATGACACACCTTGTAGAGTCAAAGGGAAGGGATCAGTTCAATTGAATAATAAGATTAGATGTGATGATGTATACTGGGTTGATGATCTTAAGTATAACTTGTTGAGTGTTTCATAGCTAAACACTTCTGGTTACAGAGTTGAATTCCATCACAGGAAAGCAAAGATCTATGATTCCAATGGAGAATTAGTTGGTGGTGGTGAGAAAACAAAAGGTAACTTGTTCTATCTAGATTTAGCTAAAGAGACATGCTTGTTTGCACAATATAATGATGTTTGGCTATGGCATAAGAGGCTATGTCATGTTAACTTTAATAACTTGGTAAGCATAAGTAAATTGAAAAAGGTTAGAGGAATGCCTAAGTTAAAGAAACCTGAAAATGCAATGTGTAAGCAATGTCAGTTGGGAAAGATGACTAAATCTAGTTTTAAAAGCAAAACTCATACTTCTGAGAATATTTTAGAATTAGTTCATACTGACCTTTGTGGACCTATTGGTGAGAGAAGTTACTGTGGAGAAAAATATTTTATTCTATTTGTAGATGACTTCTCTAGGATGATGATTGTTATGTTTCTCAAAGAAAAATCTGATGCATTTCAGTTATTTAAGTGGTACCTGGAAAAAGTTGAAAAGGAAATAGGTAAGAGCTTGAAATGGCTGAGATCTGACAGAGGAGGTGAGTTTATTTCTAATGAGTTTAACAAGTTCTACAATGATCGAGGGATAAAAAGACAGATGTCAGCACCTAGGATGCCACCACAGAATGGTATAGCTGAAAGGAGAAATCGATCTATCATGGACTATGCTAGAACATTAATGATGGAGAAAAATGTTGCACAAAAATATTGGAGAGAAGCTATAAGCACAACTGTTTATACCCTGAACATAGTGCAAGTCAAGAAAGGTACAAATTCTACACCTTAAAAGCTATGGTATGGATATGCACCTACTGTATGTTATTTCAAAGTCTTTGGGAGCAAATGTTTTATACTGAAGGATAACAGAAATGGTAAACTTGATGCTAAAGGAGAAGAAGGCATATTTCTTGGATATTCTACTAAAAGTAAGGCATACAAATGCTTGAATTCTAACACTAACAAAATTGTGGAAAGTGCAAATGTTAGAATTGATGAATATGCAGAAAGAAATGAAGTTGAAAGCATGATTGAGCCTAAAAGTTACAGGTCACTCACATATCCTAAAAAAGAGGAATCTAATGAGACTGAAAATGAAGTTTCCAAGCAACAGTCTGCACCTGCAGAGATACAGAATGACATTGTTAGGAAATAGGAAGTGACTGTCGAGCTATCTGATGGAGATGTTGAGTCACATTTTCACCCTGAACTAAACTTGAACGATCAAAATGAAGCTGAGAAAGGGCCTACTTTGGTAAAATATGTAAGAAGGCACCATAAACTTGATCAAATCATAGGATCAAAGGATTCTATAGTCATGAAAAGAGGCAAATTAAGAGAAGACACATGTTTGTTGTGTGATTTTGAGCCTAAGACAGTAAAAGATGCTTTGGACAATGAAGACTGGATTCAAGCCATGAATGAAGAGATAGACCAAATTGAAAAGAAC
>MU224538.1:5517522-5562484 GCA_018584345.1 Thuja plicata | reverse complement strand
TGGACAATGAAGACTGGATTCAAGCCATGAATGAAGAGATAGACCAAATTGAAAAGAACAAGACATGGACACTAGTACCTAGACCTGAAAACAAAAATGTAATTGGTACCAAGTGGGTATTCAGAAATAAGCTGAATGAACATGGAGAGGTCACAAGGAATAAAGAAAGACTAGTATGCAAGGGTTATGCACAAGAGGAAGGAATTGACTATGGAGAGACATTCGCCCCAGTTGCAAGATTGGAGGGTGTGAGAACTCTACTTTCATATGCATCCTATAAAGGATTTAAAGTCTATCAAATGGATGTGAAGTCTACATTTCTAAATGGGATACTAGAAGAAGAAGTATATATTGAACAAGCTGATGGATTTGTTGACCCAAGTAAGAGGAACATGGTTTGCAGACTACACAAGGCATTATACAGACTGAAGCAAGCACCAAGAGCATGGTATGAAAGATTGCACAATTATCTGATGAAGATTGGATTTGCAAGGACCAATGACAACAACAATCTGTATTTGAAGACAAAGCAAGGTAAAGGAATTTTATTGGCTAAAATTTTTGTGGATGACATCATATTCAGTGGACAAGATATGATATGTAAGGCATTTTCAGAGGAGATGCAAATTGAATTTGAAATGTCTATGTTTGGTGAGATAAAGTTCTTTGTCATACTACAAATACATCAAATGAAGAATGGTATCTATATTACACAATCAAAATATATCAGGGAGATACTAAAAACTTTTGGTATGGAAGAATCAAAACCAGTAAGTACACCCATGGCTACTAGATAGTTGTTGACAAAGAATAATGATACAAAAGAGGTAAATCAAAAACTGTAAAGATCAATGATTGGTAAGCTGCAATATGTTGTACATAGTAGACCTGATATTGCATTAGCAGTTGGAATTGTTTCTATATTTTTTGCTAATCCAAAAAAGACACATATTATGGCAGTGAAAAGAATACTGGGATATTTGAAAGGCACAGAAGACTATGGTCTATATTACAAAAAGAATGACAAGTTTGAACTCAGAGTCTATACTAATTCTCACTGGGCTGGTAATGTTGATGATAGAAAAAGCACCACAGGAGGAGCATTTCTTTTGGGGAAAAGATTAGTTTCCTGGACAAGCAAGAAACATAATTTCACCTCACAATCTACAACTGAAGACGAGTATATGGCAGCAACAGTTAACTGTTCAAACATTGTATGGTTGAAGATACTATTGAAAGGTATGAAAGAGGAGATCACGAAACCAGTTGTTATATATTGTGATAACACAAGTGCCATTAATAATTCAAAAAATCCTATAATGCACTCTAAGACAAAACATATAGCTATCAAGTATCATTACTTGAGGAAGCTGGTACAAAAGAAGGAAGTGAGATTGGAATATGTGAACACTAAGGAACAGTTGGCAAACATATTTACAAAAGCATTACCCAAGGATTCTCATGAGTATCTAAGAGGTAAATTGGGGGTAATTCCCCTAGCTAAGGCTAACTAAGTACTGAATGGTACTATTGCATTAAATGTTTTTAATCAGAACACTTGACACATTGATGCACAGTAAGTCACATTTTTAGGATGCTGCCTAAAAAATGTGAAGTGGAAAACAAGAACAAATAAGTAGATCAGTCATATACAAAGATGATAGGAACATCATGATACAAAGATTAGAACCGAAGAATCTGCATGATAAAGATGTCAATCTTTGGCATTGTTGTCAAAGAGGGAGATATTTCTAAAACAACAAAAACAGATACAGAAAAGATAGAGGGAGCTGAATAAGAAAATATTAGTGTGATCATAGACACAGAGGCAGTTAGAATAAAACTAAAGACATTAATGAAGATTTGTTCATATCATGAACACAAGTACTTTTTGGATTGTATGGTAACTTTGGTTTGAAAATATTGTTTTATATTTTAGTGTTGCCATCAATGCCAAAGAGGGAGATTGTTGGAAAGATTGCTACAATGTAGACAATTGTTATTTTGTCATTGATGTCAAACCTTAACTGGTGAGACTATTGTTGTATGTTTGAGTACCTTATCCATTGATTGATGAAGATTTGAAAAGAATGGGATAACAAGAAGGCCAAGAAAATGGTTGAGTTATGAGTATAAACCAAGGTACTTGATCATTTGGCACTTTGGAAATGTGATACATTGTTTATCTAGCACTGACAGTTCACTGGAAGGTCAATGCTAAGCAAAGCAAAGTTGATGTCAGGCAAAGCAAAAGGTGATGCTGAGCAAAGCAAAGATGATGTCAAGTGCCAGAAAAATGTCGAGGGAGACAGTGAAATGTCGAGCATCAGTATTTTGTTTATTGATGAGATTTGAGATCTATGGCCAACATAATTGATTTTATTGGGATATGTCATTGATGTCAAACCTTAACTGGTGAGACTATTGTTGTATGTTTGAGTACCTTATCCATTGATAGATCAAGATTTGAAAAGAATGGGATAACAAGAAGACCAAGGAAATGGTTGAGTTATGAGTATAAACTAGGGTACTTGATCATTTGGCACTTTGGAAATGTGATACATTGTTTATCTAGCACTAACAGTTCACTGGAAGGTTAATGCCAAGCAAAGCAAATTCGATGCCGATCAAAGAGAAAGGTGATGGCGAGAAAAGAAAAGATGATGTCGAGCACCAACAAAATGCTGAGGGAGACAGTGAAATGCCGAGCATCAGTATTTTGTTTATTGATGAGATTTGAGATCTATGGCCGACATAATTGATTTTATTTGGATATGCATTATTAATTAAGATTGGTCCATATTCATTTAATGCATGGGAAATCATTATTCACACATGGATTCAATGGTTAATTAATAACTATATTGGAGAAGTAAATTAAATGTAAAGATGGAAAGATCCATTGGATCTGACCTAACCCAAGATCTTCAATCTTGATTAAGTGGAAAAAGATTTATTTGACCTAGATGAAGAGGTATAACATAACCTACTATGGTTATTGTTAATGTATTGAAGAGAATGCAAAGTGTTGCATGGTTAATTGACTGATTGGAAAGACCTAAGCAGAGAAGGTTGAACAGAGAAGCAGAGAGAGACTGCTTGACGGATTTCCAAGAAAATCTAAAGTTTGAGATGAGAATGGAGGCCACTCAGTGAATTAGCACTAGAGTTGAAACTGGATCTAGATTTGCAAAGTAAGTTGTATGAATCAAATCACACCTGTTGTTTACTTTCTAGCCATTGTAACAATACAAATCCTTTAACTAGGTTGACTTAACAGTCAGTGTATAAATCCTTTGATCAAGGTGACATTCAGATTGGAATGTTCTAAGTCCTCTAATAAGGCCACTCCTAACAGGGTGATCAAATCCTTTAACCAGGTCACATTTGACAGTGTGTTTTGTAACCTTTAATAGGGTTGGCTCCTCACAGGGCATCACTTCAGAAGAGTGAAATTTTGGTAGCATGTTACTGGTGGTTTTTCCCATATTGGGTTTCCACGTTAAATCGTGGTGTCAAAATGTGTAAATTTTATTGTTGTGTTTTACTGTTGAGTTTTTGCAAGCTTGTTTCAATAGTACAATAAACTACACACTTTTATTGTTTATTACTG
Source organism: Thuja plicata (assembly GCA_018584345.1). NCBI lineage: Eukaryota > Viridiplantae > Streptophyta > Pinopsida > Cupressales > Cupressaceae > Thuja > Thuja plicata. The sequence goes on along the minus strand of MU224538.1, from coordinate 5,558,871 downwards.
TCGAGCAGATCTGAGTTGTTGAAGTTGATTTAAAGTTTTATTTGGGCACATCTAGACCTAAGGATAACTGATTCACCCCCCCTCTCAGTTATTTTGAATTCATATTAACAGATTTAATGTGGAAACCCAATATGGGAAAAACCACCAATTGCAACTAGTCATTTTTTTCACTCTTCTTAAGTGAGCCCTGTTAGGAGCCAACCCTATTAAAGGTTACAATAACACATTGTTAGGTGTGACCCTGTTAGAGGATTTAATCACCGTATAAGGAGTGGCCTTGTTAGAGGTCTTCAAACAACTCATGTAGAAATGTCACCTTGTGAGAGGATTTACAAAAGACTATTAAGTCTACTCTGTAAAGAGATTTAGATCACTGCTATAATTTTTAGAGAGTAACAATGGATTGACCTATTTTGAGAAGAAATTGTCTTTTGTGATTCAGATCTCTACTCTGGCTTTAATTACTTGATCCTCACTGATCAGATATTTTATTGCAGCCCTATATGTTCTATCCTCAATCAGAATCCCATCTAATTTTGCCTCCACACTTCATATCAAAACACACACATCTCACTTTCTTGCATTCACCATATTCAATCCAAACTTGACCTTGCATATATATGATAAGCCTGGTCAAGTTGGCCTTAATAACCTTCCAAATAATCAATAAAAATTAAGTTTGTCGGCTTCATATAACCAATTAACCATAAAATATAAATTATTGTTAGTCGCCTGTCACTAAAAGCATAACTCGGTTAATAATAAAATACTTCAATGTCTGACCAACACTATAATGCTCGAGTGAACTCGGTTAGAACTGAAAATCACTTTTGTCTTCTTCAATGCCCGAGAAAGATTGGCATAAATGGACTCTGCTCGGATAGGATTAGAAAATTTTGTAAAAATCACTACACTTGTGTAAACAGTAATGACAATACACAATTGAATAATTGTCATCAACAGGTTTCACATTCAATAGATAGTCAAGGATTTTGGGTACCTAAGGATGCTTTTTCTTCTGAATCAAATTTATTTGCAGATAAAACTATGTTACGACACTAGAGACTTGGTTAAATTGGAGAGAAGGTTATAAGGACATTTAAAAATAAAAAAAGCCCTTGTTGAATTTTTGAATGATTGTAATCTTGATTTTCAGTTTGTGAGCATTTCTTTATGGAAAAAAAAAAAAACATTCAACTTTAAACTCAAGTCTCATAAATCTTGTGGTGTATTGGATTTTATTCATTTTGATGTGTTTGGTCCTGTATATGTTCTTTTCATTAGAAAATCTACATACTATGTTTCATTTATTTTTTATTATAGTAGAAGGGTATGGGTATATATTATAAAGAGTAAATATGATGTTTTCAGTCAATTTAAAAAAATAAAGAAATGGTTGAGTTGTAGGCTACAAGGAAAATAAAATATTTGAGAAATGATAATGATGGAAAATTTTTGTCTAATGATTTTAATATATTTTATAAATATTGTGGCATTCATAGGTAAAAGACAACTCTATATTCTCCATAGTAGAATGGAGTTGCAGAAAGGATGAAGAGGAAATTGATGGAGAAGGCTAGGAGTATGTTGAGTGGTGCTAGCCATAAAAATAATTTTGGGTTTAAGTTTTTTCTAGTACTTGCTACCTTATTAATAGGTTTCATTCATTAGCTCTTGTTGATAAAATTACTATAGAAGAATAGTGAGGTCATAAGCTTTCATTGAGACATCTTAGATTTTTTTTGTGAGGAATATGCATATGTGCCAAAGGAGAAACAAACAAAGTTGTTGAAAAAGGATGTGAAATGTATCTTCATTGACTACATACATGGTGTGAAATGATACAAGATTTGGGACCCTATTTCACAAAATGTAACACATAGTACACGTGATATTTTTAGATAAATTAAGTATTCTTTTGTTACAATGCAACCTAAAAAAACTAAAAAATAATATGTGATTCAGCTTTCTTATACACCTAATAAATTTGAATCAAGTCTCATAGATAGACAAGAAGTTGAGGAGAGCTCGTGTACAATCATGCATACTGATAATTTTTTGTTGCAAGATGATGTCTACATTTGAAGATATTAAAGTTATCATTTTTTCAAATTGTTAGAAAAAATGAAATTTTAATTTTGAAGGATTTATAGGAACCAAAATAGCCTAAAATTGTGTGTAAATTATGTAGCCTTGTATACAGTAAAAGAGAATACCACAAGCATTCCAATGCTTCAAACCATTCGTTAATTGGACACTCGGTTTGAAAGTTATGGTCTCTGAAAGTTGGTTTCCCAAAATAAGAAATGTAAAAATGTGTTGAACATATAAATGAGATGTAAAAGGGAGTTAGACAAATCATAGGATATCTTTGATTCGAGATAAGATACACACCAATTTATAAGTGGTTTTTAGCCCATGGTTTTTTAATATCGTTGATGGTTTCTTGTATTACATCTTGTTGAGCGTTGTTTTAACACAAGCCAGCTTGCTAGGATCTCGAGATTCAATTTCCTCTCTTGAAAGAATAACAGAGTTATTCACAAGGTTCTTCGGGGTTAGGTCACAACCTGCTTGGTTACTCAGTTGAAGATAAATGTGATTGTTCATGAGGAGGCCTTTGCTGGTACGTTCAAGATAGAAAACTACAAAAATATTGTTAGTTCTCTTTTTTTTATTTTCTATTTTAACAAGTATGGGTGTTGTAAATAAAATGCAATTTTGTGTTTTCAAGATGGTAATTTTCAGAATTAATGACAACATTTTTTAAAGAGAGAAGGGTAACTAGAAATAAAGAAAATTGCAAGAAAAGTGAAATCCTAAGGACATAAACCGCCGTAAACTCTTCCTTGTGAATTAAATGCTAGAGAGATTTGGAACAACCCATGAAGCATAAATCAGAGCAAGTCACAATTCACTACTCCACAGATGCAAGCATTTGGAGAGAAGACATATTCACTCGTGCAAGATATTAAAAATCTATCAAATCGTGAAGCCACCAAGATGTGCACACCCACGAGATGGATTTATCATTAAGCCCAAAGATGATCTCCTCCACGCATTCATCACAACAAGGTAGATAAACAGTAGCAAACTCCAACTAAAATTAGCATGAATTCGAAACACAATAACATAAAGTGCTCTCTAAAAATAAAGAATAATGCAACATACATTCAATAAATTTGCATAGATAGCAGTAATTTACACACCATGAATGAAGCACCCAATGTAGCTCTTTATTGTAATAAAAAGTTATCCTTTTACATTTTTTTTTATTACAATATATAGAGTTTTGATCTACAACTCTGATTTTTGGAGCTAGGGCATCAGAGAGTTTAAACTACAAAATAAAAGCTAAGACTAGAACTTTGCTCAAGGGAAACTATTGCTAACTGATACTATCTAACTTGCATGGATTCTTCCATCCATTTACAATCCATTTGCTCATGCAAAGAGGGAAAAATTTTCCAAGAAGAGAGAGAGAAAAAGGTAAGCTTCCTTTGTGAGCTTGGAGTCTTCTTCCTGATGCTTGTTGTTCTTCTTGGATTCTTCATCTGGGCTGTTTCTGACAGTGGGAACTGATAGGAGACCCTTAGTTCCTCTGAAATGAACTCAATTTTTCCATTGATCTGATCTAGAGTCAAACTGGTGTTGATAAAAGTGACCTCGCTGGAAACACCTAGTTTTTTCGACCCCGATCTCTACCCCGAAACTTTTAATGTCTTTTAATTTTGCAAGTGCTTCTCAAAATCTAAACATCGGAGGTCCTAAAAACCTCAGATTCTTCATAGGCCAAAAGGCCAAAAAAACCTAAAGGGGTTGAAAGGATGAAATCCTTGAAGGCCGAAAGGCCAAAAAATACTCTTTGATGTACGGGCCAAAAGGCCGAAAAGTCGGAGGCCGAAAGGACAAAAAATACTGCCTTAGTGAAATTTGACCAAGTGTGAAAATCTTGCCTGGTCAATCTGGTGATTTGGACCCTGGGAGTTTTACTTGGAAAAGACCCCTAGGTGAGATTCCCTAAGCCTCTGCACTATCTCCTGAACTTCCTCAAAATTGATCTATTTTCTCCTTATCTTAGTGATCCTTTGTTCTTGCTTCTTTTTGAAAGCAGTTAATTCATAAGCGAAGAACTTGATCTCTTCTTCATGCTGATACATTCTTCGTATTTCATCTTTCAAGTAGAATAGTTGATGTAGGGCTTCCTTAGTATCAATTCTAGCCAGAGAATCCTTGAACTATTGGACCACTTCTTTGGAAGGGCGTAGAATCTGTTTATCTTCATCAAAATAGACTTTGAGGCCAACCCAAGTGAAGAAAGAATCTATCTCTTTGACCCAACTTATCACCTCTTCTCGCTTGTCGGCTATAAGGGTTTGGTGCTTCTTGTAGACCTTAATTATTTTGGTCATTTGTTCAGTCCATGCCTTGAATTTATCTAGTTCTTCACCTTCATATAATTTTACCAAAATTTGGAAGCGTTGCTTTTGGATTATCTCCAAATCCTGGAGGGCTACTTGCCACTTAATTATCTCTGAATCTATACCTCCATCATTTTCTACCAAGTCAATGAGTGCATTAACTTCAACTAGTATGGTCCGGTATGGCTTGAATATCAATGGAATCACCTTCTCTCCAAATTTCTCAAAGTCATTTTTCCAATTGGCGCTTGCCTAGATGAACGATGGAGTCAATCCTGTCGGCAAATCTGGTGTGGCCCTTTTATCAAGCATGGCTTGTAATGAAGCCTCTGAACAGTTTGGGTCAATGGGACCCACCATCTTTTGAATGACCCTTTTTAGAGCCTCATTTTGGTCTTTTAAATATTTTATGGTCTCCTCATCTTTACTCATGAACCCCAGAGCATGCCTGAGTCCCAAAGCTTCTAATGTCTTGCTCCCTTCTCTAGTTGTTCCCCCAAGTCTACCTCCTTGAATTTATAGTCTCCTGATGAACCCGTGGTTTGAGAGGTGCTCGGGGGTGGGATAGCTATTTGTGTTGTCCATCAACCCTTAGTGTCTTGGGTCACATATGACATGGTTTTAGCAGGCACACTCACATCTGCATGGTGGAAATCTTGCTTCACAGCGGTTATATTTGTATCTTCTATGTCCAGTTCACTTTTGTAGGTTCTTTTCTGAGGTTGTATCTCCTTGGTGAACCAAGTAGGTTTACCAGAGGTAGTTACTGGCTCATATGGTGCCAGATGGAGAATTGAGGTCAAGCCTTGTTACCCTAGAGCTATTCCCTATTCTGATTCCTTCTCTGTCCCTTTTCCTTGTCCATCTTCTCCTTCTTCCATTCTATCCCCTTATGTATCCTTTTGTATTTCCTTCTCTTCCTTATCTTTCTCACTGACCTCCTTTTCCCCTTCCTTCTTCAGGGCTTTGTCGACTGATGAATCAATTACCACTTCTAGCCTGAGACCGGTCATGGCCTCTAGTGAGGTCTAAAAAGGTGATGTGTCTTAATGTTGGTGGAATAATTGTTGGCATGACTGTAGTGGGAGATGAGGAGATGGTGGTAGTAGACGGAGGAAAAGTTGGTGCAAGAGGACATGTTGGAGTCGATAGGGAAGTTGGTGGAGTAAGTATGTGGGGTGGTGGAGTGAAGAAATAACTCCCTCCAGTTACATTGCCTGTTACTAAACTCTAAGTTACCCCACTGTCTTGGGCTTTAGGCCCTAGAGCAGAATCAGAGCTTACTAGTGGAGCAAGAACATTCACCGGAGGATTGGTGAACTAGACTGGTGGAGGAGTAAGGGCTACCTGAGGTTGTATGAACGGTGGTGGAGTGAGGGCTACTTGAGGTTGTATGAGCGGAGGTCCGCCAGTGTTTGTATCTTGGCCCTAATCTGAAAAGCCTTCTAGTCCTTCAAAATCAAAAAGAATGAACTCATCCAGTCCTAATGTATCCAAAGAATTATCCTGTTCTTTGGGATCCTCTTTATATTTCTTAGTAATCTCTTTTTCTCTCCTCTTTTGCAACCTGGTCTTTTAGACTAGGGGCTCACTTGTGTCCTCTTCCTTAGGCTCCTCTTGTACAGTTTCTAACTGCAGAGATTTGGAACTCTTCTTCCTCTTATAGGTTTTCTTCTCAGTGGTGGGGGAAGTTTGGCCAAAGATAGATGGGCCTTCTCCTGATTGGGGTTGTGATGACCGTACTGGTGGTTCAATCTGGCCCATCATTCTAGTTTTCTTAGGCCTAGGATTGGAGCCATATTCAACTGGTCATTCATGACCATACACCGTTCTTGGCTTTTGAGGGGGAGCCTTCTTATATTTAGGAGCTGTTGACTTCTCTCCTCATTATTGCTCTACTTTCCTGGAGGGCTTTATTAATGTTTTCACTAGGATAAGACTCATCCGGTGTGGCTTCTTGATCCAAGATATAGTGGTCTTTATCACGTGCCTTGCCCTAAAGTCTATGTCATCATTTTCATCTTTGTCCACCTCGGCATTCATGATTGGCCGGTCATACACCTTATCTTTTGTGTAAATGTCTTCTAAGACCTCCTCTAAATCACATTCCCATACCTTTGGGGAAATAGGAACCTTCAACACCTCTTTTGCCAGAGCTAGGTTCATTCTGCAGTAATCTCAGATTCTGACCTCATGGTCATCTATACAGTTTATCCAATGATCTTCCAGATATGGCTCATGTACGTAGAATTTTCCGATGATATGGCTTTAAGTACCTATAGGATCAAAGCGGGCTCATATTATCTTGTAAAGCTGTAAGGGACAGTCATCCCATTCAAAAGAAAGGTATTTGCAAACCTTCATGTCCTGTAGTGTATAGGTTCCCAAAGAGATGGTAAAGTCCCAACAGTGCTTCTTCTTATGTTCTATGTGCTCGTATGCATCCGTGAGTTTCCTGGCCATCTCCAATATGATTATCTAGTCGGATGGGTACCTAGGCAACTTCTTTGGTTGCAAGGTTGACCCGGTTATTCTGATATATGTGAACATCCTGAACTGGATAAAATAGGCCCCAATGGCCCTTACCTTAGCAATAGCCTCTTCTGACATCCGTTTAGCAAAGTCACCCTCAATAGATCGAATGACTACAAATATGAATGCGTCATTGACTATCCTGTAATCCAGAGAATCATCTGGCATGTTTTCTCCTTTTACTAGCTGCAGGTATATGAGATGAGGCCATGCATTTGGGTCATTCAGACTTCCCCTCTTGGTGAGACCAGGATAATCTGCCCTGGCAGCTAGTAGATACACTATGTAAGTGCTCATGTATAACTTGGGGTTATGCTTCACTGTTGTCAACTACTCATCCAGATTGTCACTAATAATAGTGCCCCAGTCAAATCTTTCCTTTCATTCCCTGATCCTCTCTATCAACAGGATCATCCAGTGCTCGAGTTGGGTGGACTATGGTAACCCATATACCCTGCTTATCATTCTTATAGCTGCCTGGATAGCATCTCTCATATAACCTCTCCAGAGGTCTATCTTGTACAATTTGCACCCTATTGCCAAACCACTTGGTCCCCTTTTCAATATAAAAGTCATAGAATTTTTCTATGCCTTTGTGAAGGTGAAAGATGTCCTCAGTGATATCTGGCCTGATGTCTAGCACCACCTCATCATCAAAGTTTACTACCACCCTCTTATCTAAATCGTAATGATGAGCTAGGGTGATGATCAATTCTAAAGATGAAACAATCATGGGGTGTGTGGCTGCATTTACTAGCCCAGACAGGAATAATGAGGTACAGTCCTCAGATTTGTTTGCCGGTTGGGAGCACTGGGTTAGGAATTCATTCCAATCCATGTTCCCGATGTTGGTGTCAGTTACCTTGCTGTGTTTGTTCCCCACCTTTGAGCTAGGGGATTCCCCTTGTATTGATATTTCATTGGAGAGGTTGTCTTTGATTCAGTCATTCCTGCAAGAACAGACAAGTATCAGTAGCTTATTAAACAATTTATACTAGGAAAGCAAGAAAGAGCTAAATTAACAACTAAGACAAGTTTTTCGCACTTTCAGACCTTTCGGGGTTTTGGACTCTGAAAACACAACTGGAGGCCAAAACGTCTAAAAGTTTGAAAAGATTCATTTGAGAATGATGAGGTTTGTTAGACCTTTCGGGCCCTGAAATTGTGAAAGAGTTTGTGGACGCCGAAAGTCTGAAACTGAAGAAAAACCCCGAAAGGCCAAACTTTGTGCGAGGGAGTGTTTTTGGTCTTTCAGACCTTTTGTCTTTTCGAACCTTTTGAGGGTCTGAAATGCTGAAATTACAAAAGGGTACTTAGGTTTATTGAAGAGACCCATTTTCGGCCTTTTGGAGGCCAAAAACCTACGACAAAGGCTGCGATCGATGCACGATAAGACCCTAAACCCAAATGCAAAGAAACCAGAAAACCAAGGGTCGACAGGGAGGGACGTCCCTGTCGACACACCAAGGCATAAAGGCCGAATGAAAACAAGCTGAAACAAACGTTCCCTAGGCTAGACAGGCTCAAGAAACATGAAAAAAAAACCCTAACTACGACCAAACAAAAAAACAAGATAAAGCGGAGAAGCTGAAACCAACCTCGGCAGGGCTGAGAGCAGGGACAGAGTCCAACGGTGAAAATGGGAAGCAATCCAGGAGCGAGGCAGCAGAAAACCTAGAAAACTGGAGCTCTCAAAAAAACCCAAGCACTCGAAAAAGATGAAGTGACCTTCAAAATGAAGACCCGTCCTTTTATACCCCGCAGGATGATGTCATCCCTTTCAAAGATTTCAGACTCCGAAAGTCTGCAAGTTTCAGAGGGAGGAAATTTTTTGGGCCTTTCGGTGTTTTCGAAGGCCAAAAACACTAAAAAGGTTGAGTTTTCAACCTTTCAGCCATTTCATTCTCTCAGAGTACCTAAGTCCTCCGAAAGGCCGAAAGGGCCGAAAGGCCAAAAAAAAAGGCTTTCTTCCTCTTCTGACTTGGTTTAGGTAAATTTCTTTGATGGTTGACTGGACTCTACGAGGGGTGGACACTACGAAAGGAAAAAGACAAAAAGAAGGGGGGTCCCCATGGTCAGAGGACCTAAAATGGGGTGTGTGTTGTGGACCCACAACAAATAGCCCTGACAAAAGGAGGAATGACCAAGGCATTTCTTTATCATCAACACTCTTCCAGAAAGTAGCTTTGTAGTAGAACAGAACCAAGAGGCGGTGGAGTTGATGATTCTTTAATGACCTCCAATCTGAGGTTCTTTCGTTAGTTTCCCTGTGTGTGTTCATGTGTGTTCATTTCTTGACCTTTGGTTGTGATAACCAAGGCGCTTGCTAGCTATTCCCAACCTTTGCCAAATAAAACCAAGGCTTCCTGGAAAGAGCTTTGCTACCAATCAGGCGTTCATAGCCCTGAAAAAGTTTTTCCTAAGTCCCCAGTATAACCTTGCTCTACTTCCAGTTGAGCATCCATAGCCCCGATAGAGGTTGTCATAATCACCCAAGTTTGTCCTGTCTGCTTAGGCCGTAACTTTCTTCCTTTGTGAGAGCTCCATTTTTTTGAAAAATCATTTTGTTTCTTCTGTTTGCTTGGAGATGCATCAAGCCTTGGACATTAGTGTGTTCCCTGCATTCAAGTCCATAACCTCTTTTCTTCTTTCTTTTTCTGATCTGAGAAAAAATTAGGCAGTGTTGCCCAGATACTTCACTCGTGACCTCTTTGGGGCACTTTTCTTTTGAGTGTCTCTTTTGCTTTCCCTTTTGGGCTCTTCTTTCTTTCATTATTGCCGTCGCATTCAATTTAGACTTGGGTTCTGGGATCGGTGGGTACCCAAACCTATGCACTCAGGTTGGCTACAACTGACAAACACCTTAGAAACCAACACCCTTTGGTGTTTGTACCTTAATGTGTCTTATGATCAGGATGACCAAACTTCAAACTTCTTCTTGTCTATCAATGATAATCATTACTACTTTGTCTTTTGGGAAGGTTCTCTTACGCTACATGCATCCTTGGAGAAATTTGACTAATAAATACCTTTGCTCCTCTTGCGAGACACCCTGGACTGGATCCAAAACACACTGGCCCGAAACAATCAAACAAGCCCTGACAAAAGAAAGGGACAAACACAAGCGAAAGAAAGGACTGACGGCAAGGACAACAAAGAAAAAGAAAAAATGCAAAAGTGACTATGGTACAAGGGATGGAAGACAGTCCCATTTAGGATCCAAAGTAATGTTTGAGGAATTTCCCATTGACTGGCAATGGGGTCAACTCTCCATCCAATGTGTTGATCCTAAAAGTGTTCTCCCCCAGGATCTCTAATATTTGGTAAGGGCTTGTCCACAGTCTTTGGAACTTGTTGTGGCTACCTGGATTTTCTTTTGCCTTATCCCATAGGAGGACAAGGTCAGAGATCCTAAAGGTTTTGATGGTAGCTCTCTTGTCAAACCACCTTTTGACTACAGCTTGATGCTTTGATACATGTTCCAGGGCCAAAGTTCATTTCTCCTCTAGTTTTAGGAGATTCATGAGTCTGAACTGTACCCAATCTTCCTCCCCTACGTATTGATCCATGAATCTTAGAATTGGGATCTTCAGGTTCATAGAAAAGACCGGTTGCAAGCCGTAGACTAGTTTGTATGGAGACATCCCCAGGGTGTTCTTGATCCTTACGCGATCAGTCCATAAAGCATATTTCAGGTGCGTGTGCCAATCCCTGGGATTGTCATCTAGGAGGTGTTTGATCATTGTAGTCATATTTTTGTTTGTAGACTCTGCTATGCCATTGCCTTGTAGATAGTAATTTGAAGAGAATTTGAGGATTACCTAGTTTTCAAAGGCCCATTGCGTGAGTGAGGGTGAAGAGAAAGAGGGGGCATTGTCATATACCAGATAGAATGGCATGCCAAACCTATTTATGATGCGTTCCTCCATGAATTTTTTCATGACCTTAGTGGTACAAATCTTCAATGCTTGTGCCTCCATCCAGTGTGTGCAATACTCGGTAGCTGTTAAAATAAACTTATGTCCTATAGATGAAGGGGGGTTAATCACTCCAACAAAATCCAAGCCCCATTGGGAAAATGGGCGTACCTCATAGACTAGTTGTAAGGGCATTGTTGGATTTCTCTCTTGAGTGGCGCTAGTTTGGAAAGTGTGGTAGGATCTCACATGCTCACCAGTATCTTTAAATATCATAGGAAAAAAATACCCTACCCTCAGGATTTGGTGAGCTGTGGCCTCCGCCGATCCATGTCCCATTCCGTATTTGTCACGAAAGTCCACCAGTATTTGTTTTGCCTCCATTCTATCCAAGAACCTTAGGTACAAACCCTCCTAATTGTGTTTGTAGAGTTTTCCACTCTTTAGCATGTAAGAGTTGCTTTTGATCTTTAAGGCTCTTCTCTGGGAAATTTTCATTTCCTCAGGGCAGCGATTCTACAACAGATAGTACACTATGTCTTGGTACCATACATCTGTGATCACGCCTTGGTCGGTGTACATTTGGTAGACCAGACCTTCCTCAAATTTAGAGATCATCTTAGTCAGGCCCTGGCCTCTTACCATTTTCATTAGTTGGATTTCTATGTCAAAATCTTGGAGAATTTCCATCCATTTTCCTCTCCGCTCTCCCAGTTCATTCTGCATCAAGAAAGATTTAACTACCACATCTGGAACTATCCCAATGACTTTACTCCTTAAAATATAATGCCTGAACTTCTTCACCACCTTGATGAGAGAAAATGATTGTTTATCTAGGTTTGGGTATCTGACCTCTACATCTTTGAAAGGGCAACTCATAAAGGTGATGGTTCTTTCATCTTCGCTATTCTTCTTCTGCATGAGAATGCCTGCGAATGAGTGTTTCGATGCGAAAGAGTAGACCTTGAAACAGATGGTGTAGTTAGGACTGGCTAGGACTGGTGCCATGGTGATGACAGCCTTAATCTCTTCAAAAGACTTCTTGGTTGGGAGGGCCCATTCAATCTTGGCATCTTTCTTGAGCATGTCGTTCAATGGTTTCACTATTTTTGCGAAGCCACTGATGAATTTTCTGACGAAGTTGATCTTTCCAAAGAAAGATTTTAGTTCCTTGTGGCTATGAGGTGGTGTCAATTTTAGGATCGCCTCCACCCTTTTGAGGTCAATGGATATCCCTTTTTCTAAGATGATATTCCCCAAGAGCTTTCCTTCAGTTACCCCGAACACACATTTCTTGGGGTTGAGGAGATCCCAAACTCTCTGCACCTCTGGAGGCATTTTCTGAGGTCGCTTATATGGTCAGCTCTTAGTTTTGAGTAGACCATGAGATCATCCAAGTAGATGATAATGCACCTTCCAACTAATCCTTTGAATGCTATGTCTATTGCTCTCTGGAAGGTGGCCCCAGCATTAATCAGCCCAAAAGGCATCTGTCGATAGGCGAAAGTCCCCCACTTAGTGGTGAATGTTGTTTTCAGCCTGTCCTCTTCCTGTACCATCACCTGATTGTACCCAAAGTAGCCATCCAGGAATCACATCATTTGAGATCCATTAACCTTCTGTAGCACTTCATCTAGAGATGGGAGAGGATAATTATCCTTTTGAGAGGACTTGTTGAGGTTCTGGAAGTCTATGCACAGCCTGATTTCTCCAGTCTTCTTCCTTACCGGTACTAGGTTTGCAACCCATGTAGAATGTCAAATCGGGAAGATGATCCTAGCATTGAGCAGCTTCTGGACTTCCTTCTGAATTAAGGGCTCCATAGTGGGATTCACGGGTCTTTGTCATTGTCGGAAAGGCTTAGAATCTTGCTTCAAAGGGATGTTGTGCACTATGAATGAGGTGTCATATGTCTTTAATTCTTCATAACTCCATGCTATGACATCTCGATATTCAGTGAGAAGTTGGACCATTCTCTCCTTTTCTTCCTTGGTTCCCACTTTTCCGATGTGGACTTCTCTTGGTTCTTCTTTCGTGCCCAGGTTGTAGGAGTCACATTCTTTCCCATTAGGTGTTACGTCGGGGCATCTTTGTATAGCAGTCTTATCGCTGTAAAAAATCCTCTCTAGTTCTACCATTCCCTTGGGTATGGCATTGGTTTTCAGGTTTATGACACTGTAATCATCAGGTTCTTCAGGTTTTACTATTTCCTCCCTATTTTTCTCCTCATTGATGATTTTATTTTTGAACACGCCAGCGCACATGATAAAATCTAAGATATGTTGATCATCTTGGAAGACTTGAAAGTTAGTGACATTTTCTGGAATGGCTAGGGCTGCGAAAAGTTCAACTAAGAATTTATTTAGTTTGGATTTCTCCATTGGGTGTAATGAACTGGCTGAGACAGCCAATGTGTCAGCGATGACATTCTTTCTTCTCGGGATGGTTTTGATGTTCAAAGTGTCAAAGTCGTTGATCAGATCCCATGCCCTATTTCTATAGGCTGAGAGCCTCTTATCATTGCAAGTATACTGACTACGGATCTGCTTGACAACCAATTGTGAGTCTCCTTCCACCATCAAGATCTTGGTTCCTTTCTCGTGATCCAGGAGGAGTCCGTGAACTAGCACTTTGTATTCTGCCACGTTATTAGTACAAAGAAACTGTAATCTATAAGCAACATAGAAAGACTTACCCCTTGGATTTATCAATTTGATTCCCACACTTGCTCCTTGTTTATATTTGGAACCATCAAAGCATAGTTTCCATATCTAAGGTGGTTTAGTAGGGCTGGGCCTGATTGAACTTTTCTTAGAAAAATCCTTGGTCCTTGGTTTTTGGCCCCTCTCTCCATCGTTGTCAGAAGAAGTTGATTCTCTTGTATTTTGAGTATGCCCAAGTTTGAGGATTTCATTGTCTTTATCTTCTAGTATTCCTTTGTAAGGGGGACATGCTCCATCATCTAAGGTACTCTAGTCACTAAGTATGTTCAGGGCACAGCTTCTATCTTCAGAATCTGACCCGCTGTCTTGATTTTGAGGCAAACTATTTGCAAGGACTCGGCTATCCATATTTGGTGCGGTGTCATTCCTGCCTTCTACCCCAAGTTCATCTTCCTTTATCATCAGTGCCTCTAATGGCTCATTTTGTTGGGAAATTTGAGCCAACACTTGCAATAGTGCCTCTTGAGAACTAGGGCATGTAAACTCAGAATGACTATCCTAATGTAATTGGCAGTATCCAAGTAGTAACAAGATTTTGGGATAGGCGTCTTGGCCTAGATGTCATAGGCTAGCTGTTGTGCTATCAATGAAACTTTGGAAGATGTCATCGCCAATCTTCAGCTCTAGAAGACCTTGGATGGGACTATGGTCTAATTCTTCACCTTCTCGAATTTGAAACATGAAAACATCGTCCAATCGATAAGTGCCCAAATCAGTTTGAGTGAACAAGTCTTCATTCAGGGCATTGTATTCGGTGATCATCCTTTTCAGCTTTAGCTCTACATCTATCTTGATTTGATTGTTCAAACCTCTCCAAGGTAGCCAAAGCTGGGTGAAATCTATAGAGAGCCACCCCCTTAAGCATTTAGTTCATTCTTGGCTTAGTAACATCCCATAAGTCTCGGGGATGTCCACTATGTGTATATCAATGCATTCTTATATCTGGGGATCTGCAACTAGTTGAATGTGCATGTCTTTGAGCACACCAATTACTCTAACCTCAGTTTTCTCTAATTATATGACCACCTGGTTCATTACTTGGGGCACCGTCCCCAACTTTTGGAAAATTGACAGGGGCATAACATTGCATGAGGCTCCTGAATCAATTAGGCAGTTATGTAGGTTCTTCCTGAACATTCGCAAGATAAGTAAGAATGGTGGGACCTCCATCCTATCCGTGAATACTGTTGGGAATGCCTCAGATGTGTTAACATTGGATGTGGGCACCCTGGTGCCATTGGTCAATGGGCCAGGTTTTGAATGATCCAAGCATCTTAAAAGGGCTTCCTTTTGAGATGGGCAACCCTGCAATAATTCAAACATAGAGATGTTCGCCTTAGTTTTATTGAGTTCATCTACTGCACTATACTTGTCATTTGACCAGGCCACTCCTCGGTAGCTAGCATATGTACCTGTCATAAGAGGTATGGTGTTTAGGCCCTTTGGAGGTATGGGATTGTTACTAGCCTGAGGATCTGGTGGAGTCAGTTGCTTTCCTGGAGGTATGCCGTCGGTGAGGGGTTCCTTTCTTCTCTGAAGGTTATGTGGGTTTTGTTGATCATTCTGGAAGGCATGAACCTTGAAATATTCAGGTTCATTTTCTCTCTGAAAAGGGAACACAAATTCATCTTCTCCCGTATAAGCTTCTGAGCTTCCCTCCTTTCCAGACTCATAAGAATCGAACACCATAGCATTGAATTGTGCTGGGGGCCCCTCTGGATTCTGGGTGTAGTGGTCTTGGGAGTTGTTAACATATCCATTATTGTCCTGATGCCTACTTGGAGCCTCAACAAAATTATCCTCTAAAGCCTCATAAGTATTGGCGTTATCTACTAGGATGCTGCCATTGTTTGGTCTAGTGTTCCATGGCCGATTTGGCCTTTGCTTCCCAAATGGTTTCTCCTGCGTGTTGTTGTTTCCATATGCATTGAAACCCTTGTTTGGATTCTGAGGGTATGTATTTGGACCAGCAGGTGCTTGTTGGTATCCACCTTGATTTTGGGGTGGGTTTAGCTTCATTCTGGTAACCTCGCTAGTGAGCTGTGATAAAGTCTTCTTTACGGCGTCTAACTTAGAAGCCATGAGAGCATCAGGTTCATTGTGGGGTACAGCCCTTTGTTCCATGAATGTTGTTTTATGAGATTAGTAGCCTGGATAAGTAATAAATGGAGGTATGGTTGTACTTGTTTGTGCCGGTATAGGATTTTGCATGGGAAAGTGGCTGGCCAAGGCTTGATTGTTTGCTGCAAATGGGTGTGGGACCACAAGATTACTTGTGATGGGTGCAGCTGCATAACTTTCTTCTTGTGGGTCCATTTGCTGAGTGAAAGTGATGGCTTCATTATACACCTTTTCAATTGTATCTCTATCTGTCAGGGGAAGCCTTCTTAGAAAGATTGAGGTGAATGGGTCTAGAGCCTTTAGGTAAACTTGTATGACAGCCTCATCTGGTATAGTGTAAGGAGCTTCTAGCTTTTGATGCATTTTGTGAAAATGACGATTAAAGATAGCAATGGGTTCCTTAGGATCCTTCCTTGTGGTTATGAACTCGTGATGTGTTGCTGTAGGATCAACATACAATTTGAACTGATTGAGGAATTTGGTTTTGAAGTCATTCCATACTGAGATAGACCCTCGTGGTAAATTAAGGTACCAGTTGTATGCAAATTCTCCCAAGGTATATGGGAAGAGATGACAGACAACGTCTTGGTGGGAAATCCCTTTACGGTTGCAAATTTCCTTGAAGGCGCGGATATGTTCTTCCGCTGTCCTAGATTCACCATAGATGAATCATGTACAAAACTTCTCCGGATTTTTAGGTAACTCATGGAGCTGCCAAACAAAGTTCAAAGGTGAGCTTGTTATGTTAGCGAAAAAGGCCATCGGACGAGGTTGCTGCAAATGTTGATTTGGCAAGTTCTGATTTTGATTGATGGCTACAATAATGGTTGGGGCAGAAATGTGTGATTGTTGTCCAAGAGGATCCTGAGGTGTGGCAAGGTGATGAGAAGATTCACCTTTTGCTTTTAACTTTTCGCTGCGAGCCCTTCAATGGTGAGTGAGTTTGAGGAACTCGCATCTTTTTGGAGATAATCTAAGCACACGCTCGAACCTCTTTGGGGAGAAAGATTCAATATTATCTAGCTCTTGACTCTTGAGGCCCTCCTTCTAGTGCCATTTCTGTTGAGCGTTGTTTTAACACAAGCCAGCTTGCTAGGATCTCGAGATTCGATTTCCTCTCTTGAAAGAATAACAGAGTTATTCCCAAGGTTCTTCAGGGTTGGGTCACAACCTACTTGGTTACTCAGTTGAAGATAAATGTGATTATTCATGAGGAGGCCTTTTCTGGTATGTTCAAGATAGCAAAGTGCAAAAATATTGTTAGTTCTCTTTTTGGTATTTTCCGTTTTAACAAGTATGGGTGTTGTAAATAAAATGCAATTTTGTGTTTTCAAGATGGTAATTTTCAGAATTAATGACAACATTTTTTAAAGAGAGAAGGGTAATGAGAAATAAAGCAAATTGTGAGAAAAGTGAAATCCTAAGAACATAAACTGTCGTAAACCCTTCCTTGCAAATTAAATGTTGGAGAGATTTGGAACAACCCACGAAGCATAAATCAGACCAAGTCACAATTCAGTACTCCACGGATACAAACGTTTGGAGAGAAGACATATTCACTCGTGCAAGACAATCAAAATCTATCAAATTGTGAAGCCACCAAGATGTCCACACCCACAAGACAGATTTATCATTAAGCCCAAAGATGATATCCTCCACGCATTCATCACATCAAGGTAGATATACAGCAGCAAACTCCAACTAAAAGTACCACGAATTCGAAACACAATAACACAAAGGGCTCTCTAAAAATAAAGAATAATGCAAGCATACATTCAATAAATTCACATAGATAGAAGTAATTCACACACCACGAATGAAGAACCCAATGTAGATCTTTATTCTATTAAAAATTTGGCCTTTTACATTGTTTTTTTATTACAATATATAGAGTTTTGATCTACAACTCTGATTTTTGGAGCTAGGGCATCAGAGAGTTTAAACTACAAAATAAAAGCTAAGATTAGAACTTTGCTCAAGGGAAACTATTGCTAACTGATACTATCTAACTTGCATGGATTCTTGCATCCATTTACAATCCATTTTCTCATGCAAAGAGGGCAAAATTTGCCAAGAAGAGAGAGAGAAAAAGGTAAGCTTCCTCTGTGAGCTTGGAGTCTTCTTCCTGATGTTTGTTGTTCTTCTTGGATTCTTCATCTGGGCTCTTTCTAATGGTGGGAACTGATAGGAGACCCTTAGTTCCTCTAAAACAAACTCAAGTTGTCCATTGATCTGATCTGGAGTCAAACTGGTGTTGAAAAAAGTGACGTCGCTGGAAACACCCAATTTTTCAGACCCCGACCTCTACCCCGAAACTTTTAATGTCTTTTAATTTCGCAAGTGCTTCTCAAAATTTGAATGTTGGAGGTCCCAAAAACCTTAGACTTGTCACAGGCTGAAAGGCCAAAAAAACCTAAAGGGTCTGAAAGGCCAAAATCCTTGAATGTCGAAAGGCTGAAAAATACTCTTTGCTGTACGAGCCAAAAGGCCGAAAAGTCAGAGGTCGAAAGGCTGAAAAATACTGCCTTAGTGAAATTTGACCAAGTGTGAAAATCTTGCCTAGTCTATCTGGTGATTTGGACCCTGGGAGTTTTAATTAGAAAAGACCTCTGGGTGAGATGCCCTAAGCCTCTGCACTATCTCCTGAACTTCCTCAAAATTGATCTCTTTTCTCCTTATCTTAGCAATCCTTCATTCTTGCTTCTTTTTGAAAGTGGTTAATTCAGAAGTGAAGAACTTGATCTCTTCTTCATGCTGAGACATTCTTTGTATTTCATATTTCAAGTAGAATAGTTGTTGCAGGGCTTCCTTAGTATCAATTTCGGCCAGAGCATCCTTGAACTATTGGACCACCTCTTTGGAAGGGCATAGAATCTATTTATCTTCATCCTGATAGACTTTGAGGCCAGCCCAAGTGAAGAAAGTATCTATCTCTTCGACCCAACTTATCACCTCTTCTCGCTTGTCGGCTACAAGGGTTTGGTGCTTCTTGTAGACCTTAATTATTTTATTCATTTGTTTAGTCCATGCCTTGAATTTATCTAGTTCTTCACCTTCATAGACTTTTACCAAAATTTGGAAGCGTTGCTTTTGGATTATGTCCAAATCCTGGAGGGCTGCTTGCCACTTAATTATCTCTGAATCTATACCTCCATCATTTTCTACCAAGTCAATGAGTGCATTAACTTCAACTAGTATGGTCTAGTATGGCCTGAATATCAATGGAATCACCTTCTCTCTGAATTTCTCGAAGTCATTTTTCCAATCGGCGCTTGTCTGGATGAACGACGATGTCAAACCTGTTGTCAAATCTGGTGTGGCCCTTTTATCAAGCATGGCTTGTAATGAAGCCTCTAAATAGTTTGGGTCAATGGAACCCACCATCTTTTGAATGACACTTTTTAGAGCCTCATTTTACTCTGTTAAATATTTTATGGTCTCCTCATCTTTACTCATGAACCCCAGAGCATGCTTGAGTCCCAAAGCTGCTAATGTCTTGCTCCCTTCTTTGGTTGGTTCCCCCAAGTCTACCTCCTTGAATGTATAGTCTCCTGATGAAACCATGGTTTGAGAGGTGCTCGGGGGTGGGATAGCTATTTGTGATGTCCATCAACCCTTAGTTTCTTGGGTCACATATGACATGGTTTTAGTAGGCACACTCATGTCTGCATGGTGGAAAGCTTGCTTCACAACAGTTGTATTTGTATCTTCTCCATCCAGTTCACTTGTGTAGGCTCTTTTCTGAGGTTATATCTCCTTGGTGAACCAAGTAGGCTTACCGTAGGCAGTTACTGGCTCATATGGTGCCAGATGGAGAATTGAGGTCAAGCCTTGTTGCCCTAGAGCTATTCCCTTTTCTGATTCCTTCTCTAGCCCTTTTCCTTGTCCATCTTCTCCTTCTTCCATTCTATCCCCTTCTGTATCCTTTTTTATTTCCTCCTCTTCCTTATCTTGCTCACTAACCTCCTTTCCCCTTTCTTCTCCGGGCCTTTGTCGGCTGATGAATCAATTACCACTTCTGGCCTGAGACTGGTCATGGCCTCTAGTGAGGTCTGAAAAGGTGATGTGTCTTTTATGCCTATTGTTTCTTTGGCGGTTTGAGTGGAGCATGGTGAAGGGATTGATGTTGGTGGAATAATTGTTGGCATGACTGTGGTGGGAGATGAGGAGATGGTGGTAGTAGATGGAGGCAGAGTTGGTGTAGGAGGAGGTGTTGGAGTCGGTAGGGAAGTTGGTGGAGTAAGTATGTGGGGTGGTGGAGTGAAGACATAACTCCCTCCAATTACATTACCTGTTACTAAACTTTGAGTTACCCCATTGTCTTGGGCTTTAGGCCCTGGAGTAGAATCGAAGCTTACTAGTAGAGCAAGAAAATTTATCGAAGGATTGGTGAACTAGACCGGTGGAGGAGTAAGGGCTACCTGAGGTTGTATGAATGGTGGTGGAGTGAGGGCTACTTGAGGTTTTATGAGTGGTGGTCCCCCAGTGTGTGTATCTTGGCCCTGATCTGAAAAGCCTTCTAGTCCTTCAAAATCAGAAAGCATGAACTCATCCGGTCCTAATGTATCCAAAGGATTATCCTATTCTTTAGGATCCTCTTTATATTTCTTAGTAATCTCCTTTTCTCTCCTCTTCTGCAACATGGTCTTCTGGACTAGGGGCTCACTTGCGTCCTCTTCCTCAGGCTCCTCTTTTACAGTTTCTAACTACGGAGATTTAGAACTCTTCTTCCTCTTATAGGTTTTCTTCTTAGTGGTGGGGGAAGATTGGCCAGAGGTAGATGGGCCTTCTCCTGATTGGGGTTGTGACGACCCTACTGGTGGGTCAATCTGGCCTGTCATTCTAGTTTTCTTAGGCCTAGGATTGGAGCCATATTCAACTGGTCATTCATGGCCATACACTATTCTTGGCTTTTGAGGGGGAGCCTTCTTATATTTAGGAGTTGTTGACTTCTCTCCTTGTTGTTTCTCTACTTTCCTGGAGGGCTCCATTAATGTTTTCATCAGGATTGAACTCATCCGATGTGGCTTCTTGATCCAATATATAGTAGTCTTTATCACGTGCCTTGCCCTAAAGTCTACGTCATCATTTTCATCTTTGTCCACCTCGACGTTCATGATTGGCCAATCATACACCTTATCTTTTGTGTAAATGTCTTCTAAGACCTCCTTTGAATCACATTCCCATACCTTCAGGGAAATAGGAACCTTCAAAACCTATTTTTCCAGAGCTAGGTTCATTCTATAGTCATCTCAGATTTTGACCTCATGGTCATCTATACAATTTATCCAATGATCTTCCAGATATGGCTCATGTACGTAGCATTTTCCGATGATATGGCTATAAGTACCTATAGGATCAAAGCAGGCTTGTACTATCTTGTAAATCTGTAAGGGATAGTCATCCCGTTCAAAAGTAAGGAATTTGCAAACCTTCATGTCATGTAGTGTATAGGGTCCCAAAGAGATGGGAAAGTCCCAACAGTGCTTCTTCTTATGTTTTATGTGCTTGTATGCATCCGCGAGTTGCCTGGCCATCTCCAATATGATTATCCAGTCGGATGGGTACCTAGGAAAATTCTTTGGTTGCAAGGTTGACCCGGCTATTTTGATATATGTGAATGTCCTGAACTGGATAAAATAGGCCCCAATGGCCCTTATCTTAGTAACAGCCTCTTCTGACATCTGTTTAGCAAAGTCACCCTCAATAGATTGGATGACTACGAATATGAATGCGTCATTGACTATCCTATAATCTGGGGAATCCTCTGGCATGTTTTTTTCCTTTTACCAACTGTGGGTATACAAGATGGGCCATGCATTTGGGTCATTTAGACTTCCCCTCTTGGTGAGACCAGGATAATCTGCCCTGGCAGCTAGTAGATACACTATGTAAGTGCTCATGTAGAACTTGGGGTTATGCTTCACTGCTGTCAACTGCTCATCCAGATTGTCACTAATAATAGTGCCCCAGTCGAATCTTTCCTTTCATTCCCTGATCCTCTCTATCAATAGGATCATCCAGTGCTTGAGTTGGGTGGACTGTGGTAACCCATATACCCTGCTTATCATTCTTATAGCTACCTAGATATCATCTCTCATATAACCTCTCCAGAGGTCTATCTTGTCCAGTTTGTTCTTGGGAAGTGGTTGCTTGAGGTATTCCTTATTCATCATCTCATTTACTGTTTGCTCCCTGTTGCCAAACCAATTGGTCCCCTTTTCAGTATAAAAGTCATAGAATTTGTCTATGCCTTTGTGAAGGTGAAAGACGTCCTCAATGATATCTAGCCTAATGTCTAGCACCACCTCATCATCAGAGTTTACCACCACCCTCTTATCTGAATCGTAATGATGAGCTAGGGTGATGATCAATTCTAAAGATGAAACAGCCATGGGGTGTGTGGCTACATTTACTAGCCTGGATAGGACTAATGAGGTATAGTCCTCAGATCTGTTCACTGGTTGGGAGCATTGGGTCAAGAATTCATTCCAATCCACGTTCCTGATGTTGGTGTCAGTTACCTTTTTGTGTTTGATCCCCACCTTTGAGCTAGGGGGATTCCCCTTGTATTGATATTTCATTGGAGAGGTTATCTTTGATTCAGTCATTCCTGCAAGAACAGACAAGTATCAGTAGCTTATTGAACAATTTATAATAGGAAAGCAAGAAAGAGCTAAATTAACAACTAAGGCAAGTTTTTCGCACTTTCAGACCTTTCGGGGTTTTGGACACCAAAAACACAATCAGAGGTTGAAACATCTGAAAGTCTGAAAAGATTCATTTTAGAATGATGAGGTTTGTCGGACCTTTCGGGCCCCGAAATTGTGAAAGAGTTTGCGGACGTCGAAAGTCCAAAATTGAAGAAAAACCTTGAAAGGCTGAACTTTGTGCAAGGGAGTGTTTTCGGTCTTTCAGACCTTTCAGGGGTCTAAAATGCTGAAATTCTGAAAGGATACTTAGGTTTATTGAAGAGACCTATTTTCGGCGTTTCAGTGGCTGAAAACCTACGGCAAAGGTCGTGACCGACGCACGACAAGACCCTAAACCCAAATGCAAAGAAACCAAAAAACCAAGGGCCGACAGGGAGGGACGTCCCTATCGACACACCAAGGCACAAAGGTTGGATGACAACAAGCTGAAATAAATGTTCCCTAGGTTGGATAGGGCCAAGAAACATGAAAAAAAAACCCTAACTACGACCAAACAAAAAAACAAGACAAAGCAGAGAAGCTGAAACCAACCTCGGCGGGGCTAAGAGCGGGGACAGAGTCGAACGAAAAAAATGGGAAGCAATCCAGGAGTGAGGTGGTAGAAAACCTAGAAAATTGGAGCTCTCCAAAAAACCCAAGCGCTCGAAAAAGATGAAGTGACCTTCAAAATGAAAACCCATCCTTTTATAGCCCGCGGGATGATGTCATCCCTTTCAGAGATTTCAGACTCTGAAAGTCTGTAAGTTTCAGAGGGAGGAAATTTTTTGGGCCTTTCAGTGTTTTCAGAGGCTGAAAACACTGAAAAGGCTGAGTTTTCAGCCTTTCGGCCATTTCGGTCTTTCGGAATACCTAAGTCCTCTGAAAGGCCGAAAAAAAATCTTTCTTCCTCTTTTGACTTGCTTTAGGTAAATTTCTTCGATGGTTGACTGGACTCTATGAGGGGCGAACACTATGAAAGGAAAAAGACAAAAAGAAGGGGGGTCCCCATGGTCAGAGGACCTAAAATGGGGTGTGTGTTGTGGACCCACAATACATCTCCTATATATCAAGTGTGTGAGATGGAGGGTATGTGCAAGAGTCATGTAGATTTTTAGTTACCCCTGGATCTTTAGTTGGTGACACTCTTAAGAGGAGTTTTCTTTGCAAGTATATTATAATCTATTATTTATTTTTGATAATATATATCATTTTTTGCACGTAAATCAATGTGTTGTGTTATGTATGATATTTTATTTTTGTAAGATTCTGTAACTATTATTAAGATATGATAAAGTTTTTACATTACCCTCTCCTCAAGGTTAGTGTACAAAGTTTTTCCACTCCTTAAATTCCTTACACAATAGGATTCAATGAAATAATGGCTTCTCATTGATATCATATAATCCATTCAAGAGACATACTGTCAATGTAGTAATGATAGAAATAGATAAGAAAAAATTATAGGTTGTAAAATAATAATTTTTAAACTAGGATCAAATTGTACTTTCACAAACAAGATAGTGGGAATTCATTCATGGATAACTAGTATTAATCTGATTGGCTCTAATCCTCCACCAAGTTAAATTGTGTTATTAGATAGATGATCAATTATACACGAACAAAATGGTGTAAATTGATTTATTAATATTTAGGTTGGTTTGTAAATATGTATCATAAATATGCTTGGGAAAATGAATTCTTAATTAGTCCCCTTGATATATAATGGAAGCATTTATTCAGCTAACTAGAAATCATTCCATACCAAAGAGACACTTAGATGTTTGTGAGAGCTTCTCTTTATAAAAATACTTTTTAGTTGAACACATAGCCACATGTATATATAGTTATTCGTATGAGATACCTATGAGAGGCTTAAAACATTAATACCCAACCCAACAATGATAGTATACCAATCAATAATGCTAACATGTACGAGACTGCTGATATGAATTTTGCAGGAACTACAACCACATATAGAGATAGCAATAGGTACATAAGTGGTGTCCACAACCAACAACCTTGAAACTCTGAGGAGCCCCTTGTTTAGTTTAATGCAATGATGTTTGAATCTTATAAATATGAAACAGGAAAAGGTTTTGGCAATGATCCACAGGTGGAGGAGTTTTTTTTTCCATTCAAAAGGGAAAGGGAGCCTAAGTACTCTAAAGTTAATTCCTTTCAAAATGATAACCAGAGCCTGTAAAATTTGAGAAATCGGAAGGAACCTTTGACATATGGTATCCCCCAAGAGAAAAAAAGAAACACCACTAGACCCATGAGATATAAATAATCCTACACCACCAAAGGGTATGAGTGCTTCCATTTAATCACCACCAAATGTAACCACTATGAATAGAAACCCAGCTTGGTTGGTTAACAAATATAGTGTGGTTGAGGAACTTAAAAGAGCAAAGGAAAATATCTCAATGTTTGACATGTTGCAAGGTTGTCTGTCCCAAATAGAAGCACTCTTAAAGTCCCTAGACCACTATAGGAAAGGTACAACAAACAACCATGCACAGATCCCTACAAAAAAAAAAAATTCCTCAAAGGAATTCCCAACAATGTTCAAAGATAGGTTGGAATTCCCCTTGTTCCTACTAAGTTTACGTTTATTTGGTTAAAAAAATGTATAATTTTCTGATCGACTTAGGGGCTTCCTGTAATGTTATACCACTTTCTATCTGCCATAAGTTAGGAATGGTTCCTCAGGTGACAAAAAGGGTGGTGATACAATTGGAAAAAATATATGTCAAAGTGATTAGGGTGTTGAAATATGTACACATCCAACTGGTTTCTAATCCAAGAGTACAAGAACATATTGATGTAGACATTGTTGATATTCTAGAAACTTACAGAATACTATTAAGTAGAGAATGGAATAAGTGTCTAAGAGGATGGCTCTCCACTGATTTCACATAGCTATGGTTACCCTGGAAGGGACTAACTAATCAGATCAAGATTGATGTTGAACCCAAATTCAAGAAGATGATTAAAGATTATAATCTACCAAATGAGGTGTTCTTCACCCAAACTGACTTGGGAACGTATTAATTGGACAACATCCTTATGTTCCAAATCAAAGAAATCGATGATTTTAATAACAGTTCCGTATGAGGTCTACAAGAGTTCCACATGGATGATGAGGTCTTTTAGAGTTTTATCAAGAATATGATGACAAGTTTGAAACATTTGTTTCATGATGCAAAGACCAACATTCTATTATTGTTGGGGTATTTCCAGTTACACCAGTTGGGTCACTCAGAATTCACATGTGAAAGATGTCAAGATGTGTTATCCCAAGTACTAACCCAAACTAACCCACCAATCAAACAAGTTTAGAGTCTAGACTCGGATGACAAGAATCCCATATTAGACACCTTTAGTAATGCTACATCAAGTGAAGGTAGTTCTCAAATTCATACACCTCATAGGTTCAGAGTGAAGTCTCTGATTCATATACAAAAATTCTCCCACAAAGTGGAGGCAGTGAATGGAGTTCCTTAAATGAAGGTACCTTACCACCCTATAAGAAATCCTAACCCACTCAGGGTGGTGAAGATACAAGGTCTTTGGGTGCTGAGGATGCACAAAGGGAAGGTAAAGAGGAAGTGATGCCTTTAGATAAAAAATAAGGTAAGGTATTGAAACTTGAAGCACTAGATATCCAGGGCAAGTTTCAGCCCAAGCCAATCTTGGCCAAGCTACATCAAATATGTAAATTGCATTTTGATGGTTCCAAGTGTAAACAAGGAGTTGGTGTAGGGATTGAACTATTTAACCCATAAGGTAAGTAATTTTATGCAGCTTATAGATTGAGAATTTTATGTACTAACAATGTTGCAGAATATAAAGCACTAGTTTGAGGTCTTCTCCTTGTGCATGAAAAAGGGATAAAATCTTTGATAGTAGAAGGTGAATCGCAGTTGGTCATCAAACAGATCCGCAACTAGTATTTTTCCAATGACAAAAGGTTGATAGCCTATCAAAACAAGGCGTGGGATTTGATCAAAGTCTTTGAAGAATTCAACATTAAGTCTGTCCCATAAAGAATAATAGTGTGGTCGATGCACTAGTGGTGTCTACCAGTTCATTACACCCTATGGAGGAGGACAAACTAAAAATGTTCTCAGTTGAACTTATTGCCACCCCAGAAATCCTAACAATATAAATAATTTCCAAGTCTTCCAAGATTATCAACACATCCTCAAATTCATTATGTGCATGGGTGTGTTTGAAAAATGGGTTATTGATGAAGAATGAAAAGAAGCGAATGAGCCAACCAAACTAGAGAAAACCGATGATCAAGGCATCATAAACCTGAGAACCAATTCCATAGAAAAGGGGATAGTGGATTTGGAAAGGATTTTGACAAAGATGAAATATCCACAAAAAGGCAATCAATGTCAACACTTGGAGGAGATGAATGTGAAACATACAACCTTGGCACAAAGGATGACCCAAGGGAAGTGCACATTGGGAAAATTGGCACTAAAGTTGAGAAGATAAGAATGGTCTAGCTCCTCACCGCATACCAAGATGCCATAGCTTGGAGTTACATAGAAGTAAATACTTACAAAAGCTTAGTCATAGTACATAAAATCTCATTAAGGCTGGATTCTAAACCTTTCCAACAGTGACAAAGGCTAGTAAACCCAATGATGGATCCATTATACAAAAATAATTCCAAAAGTTGTTGGATGCAAAGATTATCTTTCCAATATGACATTCCATGTGGGTTTCAAATTTGGTCCCAGTGAGGAAAAAGAGTAGGGAGATCAGGTTATGTGTGGATTTACGAAACCTGAACAAAGCTTCCCAAAAGGACAACTACCTGCTTCCCTCTTTAGATGAAGTACTCCAAGTAGTAAATGGGTCTTAGATGATGTCTTTCCTAGATGGATATTCAGGCTATAATAAGGTGATGGTGAAGGAAGAAGATCAACTCAAGATAACATTTACCACAAAGTAAGCAACATTTACATATCACTGAATGTCATTCGGCCTAAATGCTGGAGCGAACTTTCAATGGGCGATCGACGCCGATTTCAAAATTTTAGTTGGGAAATGCATAATAATTTACATGGATGACCTCACGGTCTTTGCTAAATATCAAATGGATCATAAAAATGACCTATAGATGGTTCTTCAAATATGTAAGAGACACAAAATATCCCTCAACCCAAAGAAATGTGTGTTCGGAGTCACAGAAGGAAAATTATTAGGACACATCATCTTTGAGGTCGAGATAGTGATATACCCCAAATGAGTGTAGGTCATTCTTAAATTGACCATGCCAAACAACAAGAAGGAATTAAAATCCTTTTTTGGGAAGATAAACTTCATGAAGAAGTTTATTAGTGGCTTTGCAGAAATAGTAAAACCATTAAATGATATGTTAAAGAAAGAGGCTAATATTGAGTGGACTTCTCTGGTAAATAAATCATTTGCATAAATAAAAACTGCCATCACCACGGTGCCTATCTTAGCCAGCCTCGATTACACTATACCCTTTAAGGTGTACTCCTTTGCTTCCAAAAACTCATGCACAAGAATCCTCACACAAAAGAAAGATGGTGAAAATGAAAGGCCAATTGCATTCATGAGTTTCCCTCTCAAGAACGTTGAGATAAGATACCCAAATCTAGACAACTAGTCTTTCACCCCAGTCAAAGTGGTGAAGAAGTTTTGACATTAAATTTTGAGGAGAAAAGTGTTTGGCATAGTTCCAGATGCAGCAGAAAAGTCCTTATTAATGCAGGATGAATTAGGAGAATGAAGAGGAAAATGGATGGCCATTCTACAAGAGTTTGACCTCAAGATTCATCCTATGAAACTAGTAAGAGGCCAAGGCATAACAAAGTTGATAGCAGAGGTGGAAGAAGGTTTGATATGTCAAACTTACATGAATCAAGGGGTGATCTCAAACATCTGGTATCAAGACGTGGTTCATCTCCTCCTCTAGAATTGCTTCTTGGAAGGATTGAATGAATCACAAAGAAGAGCCTTGAAGATTAAGAGCAATTCCTATATGCTAAAAAATTGGCAATTATACAAATGACACTATGATGGTATGTATCTAGGATGCTTGGATAGAGAGGAAGAAAAACAAGTCCTGGCTGATTTTCATGAGAAATATGGCATAGGACATGAATCTTCTGAAGCTATTGCTCACCAAATCCTGAGAGAAGGATATTGTTGGTTGACTCTATTCAAAGACACAAATGAACATGTGATATCTTTCCATACTTGTTAGACTAGCGCCACCCGCAAAAGAAACCCTGCAATGCCTTTACAACCAGTATATGAGGTACGTTCATTCTCCCAATGGGGCTTGGATTTTGTTGGTACCATTAACCCACCATTTTCTGCAAGTCACAAGTATATTTTGACAACCATAGACTATTACACACATTGGACAAAGGCACAAACATTGAAAAATTGCACTATTGAGGTTATAACTAAATTTTTGGAGGAATGCCTCATAACCAGGTTTGGAATGCCTTTCTATCTGGTATGTGATAATGTACCCTCATTCTCCTCTATTGTACTTACACTTTAGGCTTTCAAAAACTAGGTAATTCTCAAATTATCTTCTAATTATTATCCACAATGAAACGGTGCGACAGAGTCCACAAATAAAAAATTGACAACTATAATCAAGTGCCTCCTAGATAAAAATCCTAGGAATTGACATACATAGTTAAAATATGCCTTGTGGACCAATCAAGTCTGAATAAAAATGCCTTGGGGACATTCCCCTACCAGTTAGTATATGGTTTTCAACCCATTTTTCCTATGAACCTAAAAGTACCAGTTTTAATTTCATGGATCGATATGTTGAAGGTAAAGATAGGGTACAAATCTAACTCATGAACCTCCTCAATTTGGAAGAAAAAAGAACTATGGACCTAGAAAATGTGTCAAAGAATTAGGCTATTCTCAAGCTTTGGTTTGAAAAAAGAGCCACTATAAAATATTTTAGGATTTTCGACATTGTCCTCAAGTGGGATAAGACAAAACAAAAATTGGGCAGCCACACTAAGTTCGAAAGACTGTGGAATGGTCCCTATCAAATAACATAAATCTTGGGGGAAAGAACTTTTAGAATTAGTAATTTGGAAGGGGAATTGTTTCATTTCCAGTCAATGGCCAGTTTCTCAAACATTATTTTGGCTCCTAAGAGAGGGGTGCCCCTTTTTCCCATGTATCATAGTAGTTTAGTTTTTTTTTCCTTTTCACTCTTTTGTTTCGCGTATTTTCCTCTTTTGGGTTTTTGTATTGTTGTGGGGTGGGTTAGTGTGTTTTTTGGGGCTATCCCTGACAAGTGGTTCATCCCAACTAGTCCTCAGTGAGAGGCAGAGGTATTTATTAGTCAAAATTTCCAAAGAAACATATCTTGTAAGAAACTGTACTCAGGGATCTGGAATGGTGATACCTCTTACCAAAAATCAAGGTGATGCTCTAACACTAATCACCCTAAACCACATGATGTGTATTCAAAAATGATACTTGAAACATTGATTTATTGGGCAATTTTTAGTTAGATCCAACACAAACAATTTGACTCGGGTACCCATCGGTCCCAAAATCCTTCTCCATCTGCAACCAGACTAAAAAAATAAAAATAAGCAAAAGGGGAGAAATGAAAAGCAAAATTGATCAGCTAGAGCAGCGGCCACCATGGTGATCAAAATCTTATACCAAGGCAACATAGTCTAAGCACTGCCTAGGTTTCACAAAAATAAATGGCATACTCAAAGCAGCTGGTGTAACCACCTGGATTTGGTCTACTCTGACTATAGACCCTATTTACCCTAAGTGTGATCATACCCCCAATTATGTCCAGGCAACTCTTCAATCGGCTGGCGTAATTCATTCAAATCAAATTTAATCTCCTAAGTGATTCAATCACTAAATTTTATTAATCACCTTAGCCAATCAAAACCAATCAATTCAATACAAATCAATACCTGGCTAAGGTAATTAATTTAAAGGGAATTAAATAAATTTTAAATTATACCTAATCACTTGCAAAGCCTATCTTCTAGCCTAAAATTAATCTAATTGATTGGCTATAGTCCTAATTAATTATCTAAAGCAATAAAAGGCTTAAATAATTAATTTCCCTTTTTTTGGATGAATATATTAATTATAATTCATTTCATTAATATTCCCTTTAACCCTAGCCTAACCTATCTCAACCACCTTAACCCTGGGTTCAAACCCATCCCAACCTATTCCCCCCATGCTAAGCCTAATCTTAATCTTAATCCTATCCTAACCCACTACCTAATGTTGTCACATTCCTAATTTTGTGATTAGAAATCAAACCCACTTGAGAAAGTCAACTTTATCAAGCTTGGCTCCCTCTAAGTCCACCTTATCAAGCTTGGACTTACACCACTCACCGTGCCTCTTAATTGCTCTCATTAATGCATTATTAATGGAGATTCCTCAAGCCCATGCCTCATCAATGCCTTTGGCATTAATGTCTCTTATACCTCATTAATGGTTTATACACCTCCATTAATGAACCTTGTCTCCCTCTCTCTCCTCATTTCTTCTATAAATAAAATGAGTTTTTTAGCTCAAATGGCCCTTAATTTTAGAGTTGAAAAGCATTGTTATGTTGTTTATATTAATTGTAAATTCATATTACATAGTAGTTTTTATATTATGCATTGTTATTATCATACTTTTTAGAGCTAATATGCATGCTTAGTGAGCATTTAGATTAGTTTTGATTCAAATCTTCAATTCTTAGGTTGTATATGTCACTGATTTGTGCATAATCTAAAGGCATGATTATGGAATTCTTCAAACTCCTAGATAGGAAGCAATAGATTGGTTTTAGTATTTAGCTTCAAACCCTTGTTTTTTATGCTTTTCTACTAATATAATGATCTTTTGAAGTGTTGTGTTGCAGATAACAAGTCCACTAATTCACACACACATTTATGGAGCCCACCGTGGGGCAAGATTTTAGATTGTCTCATTTAGAGTTTTTTTTTTACTAATTTGGCTTCCCATATTTCAGGTACAGACTCGTTTCTAGTCCTAAAGGCTCACATCCAGGATATGCCCTCGCTGTGAGGCCTCACCCCGACCCATCATAGAATTACTCTTCGATCACACTTTGATACTTTATGTTTTGACACATTGATACACTTTTTGATTATCCTGACAGAGACTCGAGATATTATATTTATGATGATGATTATATTTTATGGATTACATTTTGATATGGACTAGACCTAGAACATGTGGTTGATTTTGATTATATATGTTTAGATAAGTGAATTGATGAGAAGATCGGATCATGATTAGACTTGATTATTTCATGGATGTTATGTCATGATGATTATGGAATTATTATGTTTTAAACATTTCTGTATAAAAATTATAATTAGGAATTTAATTATGATTATTGATTAATGTTGCTAAGTATGAATTTAAAATATATATTGCATGTGATTTTATTGTCTTGGACTACTGATGCTCGAGTTTACTCTGCAGGAAAGAGAACCATGAAACTATTCGGAGAATCATGGCTAAACACATGTGAATTGAGTAAGCCAAAGTTTAATCCAATAAGAATTTGAAACCTCATTGTAATGTGTTCTAGTTGTAAATGTAATCTTAGTGTGTGTTAATAGTTTAAATTCATGTTGTTGTTTGGACATGTCATTGTGAATGTGATGTATATTTTTTGGTGTCACTTGACACTTGTATTGTCCATGTGGATGGTGACATGTCAAATTAGGGCTTGGATAAGAATAAACAAACCTTATAGGATGTTATATTAATCCCACTTGCATATAGATGTCTTGTAGGGATCACATCAAGTTGGAACTCGGATTTGAACTTTATGGGTACTTTTGAGGGGTCAAAAGTGACCCTAAAGTGTATTTTTGACCAAAATTAGTTAACCCTAAGGGGGTACCTTGGGTTGAGGGCTATTTTTTACCTATGAGAAAGCCTAGATCACCATTATGGCCCACCCAAATGCCTACTTTTCAAAATTGGCGAAAATGGAAATGACCTCATGCATCTAACTTGTCCCACACTCCTTACTAAACTCTCAATTAAGAGGGGAGACAAGAGGTAAGAAAAAAGGACTAGAGGGCATGTCTCATTAATTGCTAGGTCTTGAGTACACTTCTATGGGTATTTTTAGAGGGTTTGGAGAAACTTAGTGGGTGTTCACCCACTTTCTAATTTTAGAGACAATTAGGGTTGGAGGAAAGAAAAAGGAAAGGATAAGGGCTTCTTCTCAACTAGATTCTTGCCATTTTTATTGGACTAAGGTTGGTGGATTATTTCCATGATAAATACTCTTGCATTTTAGCTTTGTATGTTATTTTTTTATGAGCATGTAAATCTTATATGGTGTTCATATATGTAAATCTTGTGTGGAGTCCATATATGTAAATCTTGTATAGTGTTGTTGTATGTAGATCTTGTTATTGTGTGTTGGGTTGGGGATGCATTTGTATTTTTGTATCATTTCTTGTTTCTTTGGATTGGGAGTGTTGTTCATGGGTGTTTAAGACATTACTCACCCTTTGGGAAGGGAAGAAGTGGCCTTGGGTGAAGCGGTTAATTGGGCTCTCCATTATAGTGAGAGTCTCTTCTCATGGAGAGAAAAGGGAGAAAATACAAGGTGTATGGGCCCTTGCATGCCATTGTATTTAATCCTAATTTTGGGGAAGATAAGGGAAGATTGGATGGAAGATGTATGTTATTTTATCTTGAAGAGTAAATGACCAAATGTGTATATAGAAGGAATGTTGATGTAGACTTGAAAAGGCATGGAAAAAATCTTGTTAAAAATTTTGAATTGGTAATGGCATTCTCCTCTTTGGAAAATCCCACCTTCACCCTACTTCAATGGGTTTGGAAAACTCATTTGTGAAGCCTTGGTTGGGAGTTATTTGTTTTTTTGTCCATATATGTTAGTTGTGCTAACTTGAATGTGTTATCCATTTAGCCTTGGTTCTCCAAGTTCGGGGGTGGTCTCCTTGAGATCTTGGTTGGGAGGTGAGCTTCCCATGGTTCTCCTCATGTATTTGCAGGTTTTGAAGTCAAGTTGAATGTGAAAAAGCTTGGGAGAAGTCTCCATTTTGGTGTTTTTGTGAGAGAGCAACTTTAAGGTTGCATGGTTACTCTTTGTATTGAGATTCATTTTTGTTAAGTGTTGTAATGTCCATTTCAAAATCCTTGTTAAGCAAGATATGAAAAGCTCATATTCATTATGTAATAGTTTTCATAGCATGTAAAATTGACTGGATTTATGAATCTTGTAAGCTCTATAATGTATTTGATTTTAAGTTTAAAACACTCCATTATTCCCTTGAAAATATGAATTATATTTTAATAGGATTATTACTCTACATTGAAATTTGCATTGCAACCTCAATCCTTGAGAAGGAGAGATAAATTTGCTAACAATAGTAAACCAAGCAGTTAGTATGTTAATGTAAAAAAAATCAACTAATATTAATGTTCTATTATAGTTGCATAGCGTATTGCACAAATAATAAATCAAATGCAAACAATTAACCACTCCAAAAATAAAATCAATGTGATGGAAGCTAAATCCAAATTATACGATGACATTTTCTAGAATTTAGAACAAAAATGCTCTCTGAAAAATGTATGGGGAGGGATTTAATTCCCCCTTTACATAGAGAATATTCTCTCTATATTCCCCTCACTAAACCCCCTTAATTACCCCCTAATTACCATATTTAGTACTAATACATAAGCTTTATATTAATAGGGAGGCATGATGTTACACCCATCCCCGTGGGCCCCACACACTTAAGTTATAAATATTGAAAGGAAACTTAAACAAAAAATAAATAAATGAAATAAACCTAAACTTACACTCACCATGTGAATTTTAAGGGAGACTTATATGGCTTAAATACTTGTCCCAAAGACAAGTCTCCTCCCCACCCCATGCATACTTGGGGCTGTCATGGGGATCTCAACATATCCCTTGGGGTTTGTACCACTCCATACCCCTTTCATGCGAAATCTCCTCACCTTTTTGGGTTGACTTCAAATTAAAATGTTTCTGCACATTGGGATGAGGAGACAGTGATGTGGTCCCCACCATTCCCTTGAAACAAGCGAATGCTTTTTCAAAATAAAACTCCCCTTCATGATTTCGCAAGTCTTAAGGAAGTTGGGTCTTCCCAAGACCCCACCCACTTGGCAAATATGCCTTGGGAGTAGGGGTGATGGGTGATGGGATAGGGTAAGTGGGCTAGTTAGTAGGGTTAGTTAGGTTAGGATTAGTATTAATATATTCTTTTTAGTATGTATCAACCTTTTTTAAATAATAGTTTATTTTTACCCATTGATTAACTATTTAAAATGTATCACTAATATTAGTTAGGTTAGTTAAGATAGTTTAAGTTAGTCAAAAGATTTATCACATTGTTGTTTAATTTTAAGTTGTATAGTTCATTTTATGGGTATATTCGTTAATTAATGATGCAGTTAATTACTAGATTTATATCTTAAGTGTTCATGTAAATTGCATAGTTAGTTGTTAATTTAATTATTTTTAGAGGCTAAATTGATTTCCTACTAGAGGTAATTTAATGTTTCTTTTATTTAAAGGATAATTAAAATTTTGTTAGGGGTTTATGAATTAGGATTGCATGTTTCTTTTTAATAAGGGGATAATTTAATTAGAATTGATATTAGTAAGTTAGGAAAGTAGATTAGATTATGATTATTAGATTTTAATTAATACTTTAATTGATATATTGAAATTGTTATTAGATTTTAATTATGTCAAGGGGTAAATGTTTCAAGTATGTATGTTTAAAAGGGGATAGAATTTAATTAGTCCTTATATTAGTGGATATTTTAATATATATGTTAAGCGGGTTCAAGGATAGTTAAGAAAGGTTATACATATTAATTTTTGAGATGAAGTTAGTTCTCTTTTATTAGTTAACTAATGTGTGTGTGAAATAGTTATATTGGGATTGTTTATAGATGTTAATAGTTAATTTCGAAAGAGAATTAGTATTAGATTTAAATGGATTAGTTGTAATCAAGGTTAAGAAATCAAAGTGAATACTAGGTCAACCTAATTCAACACATGATCCTGTCAACTAGATTACCATCACGATATTACACATGGATAAACATTAAACCATAGTTAGTTCAATCTGACCTAAGAGTTCATGTAACCCGTACATCAAGTTGATGCTCCAACTCTGCATCCATATGTGGTGTGGCCCTAATTAAACCTATGATTATACCTTCCAACTCATAGATTGTCTTCACCATGTTAGCACCTCTCCTCAAAACTTCCTTTGTTAGTTGTATGTACTTGTGTTTTTTTTAAAAAAAATTGTCTGTGTAGTTGCCCTAGTTTTGGGCATGACATTTTGGTATCAAAGTAGTGTTTCGACACTAGGAACCTAATCCATTACATTTCAACTCATTCAAGACTTAAATTATTGTGTAGGATGCCTGTCATCACCAGAGCTAACCGACGAGGCAGAGGTCATAGAGCTCCCCATGTTGGGGCGGGACAGGAGGATCCACCACCTCCACCACCTCAGAACCCTAACCAGGATATTTTGGATGTTCTCCAAAATGTGATTGGGGTAATTCAGCAGAGACTACCACCCATAGTTTAGTAGCAGATTCCTGAAGGGGAAGCACATATTTTAGAAAATGATAGAGCAGTTAGAAGAGAGAGGAGTAGGAGTCCTCCACCCAGGTCTGTTGAGGGTCATGATGATCAGGAGGGTGAGTCAGTTCATCAGGTTGTAATACCATGTGAGCATGAGACACATGCTAAAGAGAGGCCCCTTAGAGATGTTGGATATGAGATCTGAGAGTTATTGTGACTCTAGCCACCCTTATTTTTGGGATCCAATGACGGATCAGTAGCACAGGCCTAGTTACAGAGTTTACAACGATGTTTTGGATTACGCCCTTATGGGAGTAATCTAAAGGCACGACTTGCATTCCATGTCCTATGAGAGAAGGCTTCCACTTGGTGGGAGTAGGAGGTGTCCATAGGTGGAGTGAGCATTGACACACTCACTTGGGAGACTTTTGTGGCCCATTTTCGAGAGAGGTATCTCTCCGAGCATTTTAGACAAAGACAGATAGAGGAGTTCCATGATCTCCAACAAAGAGGCCTCACAGTGGCCTAGTATGAGATTCAATTTCTCAAGCTCCTTCCTTATGTTGATTACATGAAGGATGAGAAACTGCATATCCACCATTTCATTAAGGGACGTAATATGTCTCTTCAGGGCACAGTACGCCTAGCCTTTCCTACCACATTCAAAGAGATAGTTGAGATGACACTTGTAGTTGAGGACATCCGTACTAGATAGAAGTCTTGGGATCAATCTCAGCAATGAAACCCCTCTTCCCTGCAATTAGGACAGCAGAGACCCCCTTGGAAAGGGAAAAAGAATCACTCAGCGGGATCCTTTAAGGGTCAACAGTCTCAGCAGCAGAGATCTCAATGGGATTCTAGACAGAGGCATTCACAAGGTTATCAGGGCTCTAAGCCCAAAAACTGGCAATCTTAGGGTCCTAGATAGGATCAAAGGACACAGAACCCTCAGGCACAGCCAGCTAGGACTCAACAGTCCTCTAGGGGTGGATACAGTGGTTCTAGTAGGACTAGAGGGTCATAGCATCCTAAGACGTAGGGAGTATAGATTCAAACCTGAGGGCCATGTTAAACTTCTGGTGGTATGGATCATATAGAGAGAGAGTGCCCACAGGGATAATCACCCAGTGGTCAGAGAGGGGCTACCTCAGAGCCTACAGTTGGAGATATGGGTAGATCCCATAGAGTTTTTGCAGCGGTTGATAACCACCAGGCCGAGCACCAGGACACGGTCATACAGGCCACATGCATGATTCAGGGTATTGATGTTTCTATCTTATTTGATTCAGGAGCTATAGACTCCTTTATATCTCCCTATGTAGTGGAGCATTGCGGGCTGGTGGCAGTTAGACAAGATGTCGGTTGGGAGGTTGAATTAGCTTCAGGAGCTAGAGTGTTTATTAGTTCCTTAGTTTGTAGTTTTCAGATTTAGATTGGAGACTTAATCACGATGACTGATCTTCACATTACCCCTCTAGGTTCTTATGAAGTAGTCCTTGGCATGGATTGGCTATATTCCCACAGCGCCAAGATGGATTTTCGTAAGAAGAGGGTTGAGTGTGTTGATGATCACGGTACTTCTATGGTGATATTTGGGGTACAGAGACCTGTATCCCTTTGCATGATTTCTGCTATGTAGATTAGGCGATTCATGTGGAAGGGATGTCAATTATTTTCCATCACCATTAGTGATAGAGAGGAGGATTCAGAGGGGGATTCTTCAAGAGTTTGCAGATGTATTTCCTACCGAGCTACCTAGTATGCCTCCACCTAGGGCAGTTTATTTTCACATAGATCTTGTACCAGGAGCCGAGCCCATATCTAGAGCACCTTATAGGATGACCACACATAAGCTCAATGAGCTCAAGATTCAGTTAGAGGAGCTCTTGGATAAAGGGCATATCTGACCTAGTGTATCACCTTGGGGTGCACCTGTGATTTTTGTAAAGAAGGATGGATCACTTAGATTGTGCATTGACTATCGGTAGTTGAATAAAGTAATAATTAAGAACTGATACCCACTCCCAAGGATCGATGATTTGTTTGATCATTTGTAGGGTGCCCAAGTGTTCTCAAAGATAGATATGAAGTTGGGGTACCATCAGTTACGGATTGTGGAAAGTGATTTTCACAAGACTACTTTTCGCACAAGGTATGGTAACTATGAGTTCACAGTAGTGCCATTTGGCCTCACGAATGCTCCAACTGTGTTCATGAGCCTCATGAACAGAGTATTTTATACATTCTTGGATAAATTTGTGGTAGTGTTCCTTGATGACATTCTGATATATTCTCGCAATGAGGAGGAGCATAAGGAGCATCTGAGACAGGTTCTGTAGTGGTTGAGAGAGAATCAGCTATATGGTAGCTTGTCAAAGTATGCCTTCTTTAGACCCGAGGTGCATTATCTTGGTCATGTTATATTCGGTGATGGGATCTTTGTAGACCCATCAAAGATTAGAGCCATTATGGATTGGCTAGCACCCACCAGTGTCACTAAGGTCATAATTTTTATGGGCTTAGCAAGATATTATAGATGCTTCATGGTAGGATTTTCTAGAGTAGCTCATCCCATCACCTCCCTTCAGAGAAAGGGGAAGAAGTATAAATGGACAGAGAAGTGTGAGAGAGCTTTCCAGGAGCTCAAGAGAGCCCTCACTAGTGAACCAATTTTAGCAGTGCCAGATCCTTCAGCAGATTTTGTTGTATGTACTGATGCTTCATTGGATGGTTTAGGAGCAGTCCTTATGTAGGAGGGACATCCTATAGCTTTTGAGTCTAGGAATCTAAAGGCTCACGAGATTAATTATCCTACTCATGACCTAGAACTCACAGCGGTGGTTCATGCCTTGGTGAGATGGTGACACTTCCTTCTGGGTCACCGATTTGAGCTTCATTCAAATCACCAGAGCCTACAGTATATCTTTACATAGCCCAATCTTAATGCTAGGCAGAGGAGATGGATGGATTTTTTGTGTGAGTATGATTTTGATGTACATTACATCAAGGGGAAGGAGAATGTAGTTGTAGATGCCTTGAGTAGGAGGTGACACAAGCTCTCATCTATGACTTCTACTACAGATTTGAGGGAGCACATTTTGTATCACTTGCTAGAGGATGGATTATATGTGGAGGTTTGTTAGTTTATCCATTCTCAGAGACCCCTTGAGGGGAGATTTACAGAGTATTCTTTAGATTTTGATGGGCTTCTACGTCATAGGGGACACATCTATGTACCTTCTATGGGTGACTTGTGAGAGTTTATTATGCTTGAGGCTCATAAAGCACCCTATGCAGCTCATCTAGGATTTAATAAGTTGCATGCCAATTTGAGACAGTTTCATCATTGGCTGGGCATGAGGTTGCAGATTGCCAGCATAGTTGCTAGATGCCTAGAGTGCCAGAGAATGAAGGCAAAGCACAGTCATCTAGGTGAGCTCCTGCAGCCACATGAGATTGTCGAGTGGAAGTGGGATACTATATCTATGGACTTCATTGTTGGTCTCCCTATGTCTTCTTGCCACCATGATTCTATCTTGGTAATAGTTGACATGTTGACCAAGGTCGCCCACTTCTCACCCATGCGTACTACATTCACAACACAAGACCTAGCTCAGCTCTTTTTGTGGGATATTATCAGACTTCATGGCATTCCCCATAAGATCATCTCTGATAGAGAATCCTTATTCACATCAGCTTTTTGGAGAGAGTTACAGGCAGCGTTGGGTACTAGACTAAATTTTAGTATAGCATATCACCCTCAGACGGATGGGCAGACAGAGAGGGTTAACCAGGTGTTAGAGGATATGTTACATATGTATGTGATGGACCATCAGATTAAGTGGGAGGAATACCTACGTCTAGTTGAGTTTGCCTATAATAATGGGCATCATTCTTATATAGGTATGTCACCATATCAGGCCTTGTACAGTAGACCATGCAGGACACCACTGAGTTGGGACAGAATTGAGGATAGAGTATCTATTGGACCCCAGTTGGTCAAGGATATGGAGCAGTAGGTAGTCTTGATTAGACAGTGTCTTAGAGAGGCTCAAGATCAATAGAAGAAGTATGCAGATGCGAAGCGGTTTGATCGTGAGTATATGGTTGGAGATAGGGCCTTCTTGAGAGTGCACCCGCATAAGAGTCCAATCCATTTTGGAAAGGGCTCTAAGATATCACCTCACTTTTTTGGGCCTTTGGATATATTGGAGAGGATAGGACTAGTTGCCTACCATCTAGCCTTGCCACCCAGACTATCACGCATCCATGATGTGTTTCATGTATCTATGTTATGGAAATATATTTATGATAAGTCTCACATTATAGATTGGGATGCCTTGCAGGTTGAGTTGGATGGACAACTAGCATTGGATCCCATTTGTATTATATCCCGATGGACCCTTGCATTCTGAGGCTGAGAGCTGGACCAGGTTAGGGTCCAGTGGGATCATTATGATGAGGTCATGGCTTCATGGGAGGATGCAGCACAGATGAGATCTCAGTACCCTTATCTTTTTGATGAACTCCAAGAGGAAGTTCATGCCTAGTGGGGGAGGATGTGAGGCCTCACTCCGACCCATCATAGCATTACTGTTCGATCACAGTTTGATACTTTATATTTTGATACATTGATACACTTTTTGATTATCCTGACAGAGACTCGAGATATTATGTTTATGATGATGATTCTATTGTATGGATTACATTTTGATATGGAATAGACCTAGAACATGTGGTTGATTTTGATTATATATGTTTAGATAAGTGAATTGATGAGAAGATTGGATCATGATTAGACTTGATTATTTCATGGATGTTATGTCATGATGATTATGGAATTATTATGTTTTAAACATTTTTGTATAAAAATCACAATTAGGAATTTAGTTTTTCTTATTGATTAATATTGCTAAGTATGAATTGAAAATGTATAATGCATGTGATTTTATTATCTTGGACTACTGATGCTCGAGTTTACTGTGCAGGAAAGAGAACCATGGAACTATTCGGAGAATGACGGATAAACACATGTGAATTGAGTAAGCCAAGGTTTAATCCAATAAGGGTTTGAAACCTCATTGTAATGTGATCTTGTTGTAAATGTAATCTGAGTGTGTGTTAATAGTTTAAATTTATGTTATTGTTTGGACATGTCATTGTGAATGTGATGTGTATTTTTTGGTGTCACTTGACACTTGTATTGTCCATGTGGATGGTGACATGTCAAATTAGGGCTTGGGAAAGAATCACCAAACCTTATAGGATGTTATA
>MU224538.1:5500751-5517472 GCA_018584345.1 Thuja plicata | reverse complement strand
TTTTTGGTGTCACTTGACACTTGTATTGTCCATGTGGATGGTGACATGTCAAATTAGGGCTTGGGAAAGAATCACCAAACCTTATAGGATGTTATATTAATCCCACTTGCATATAGATGTCTTGTAAAGATCACATCAAGTTGGAACTCGGATTTAAACTTTAGGGGTACTTTAGAGGGGTCAAAAGTAACCCTAGAGTGTATTTTTGGCCAAAATTAGTTAACCCTAAGGGGGTACCTTGGGTTGGGGGCTATTTTTTACCTATGAGAAAGCCTAGATCACCATTATAGCCCTCCAAAATTTCTATTTTTCAAAAGTGGCGAAAATGGAAATGACCTCATGCATCTAACTTGTCCCACACTCTTTACTACACTCTCAATTAAGAGGGGAGACAAGAGGTAAGAAAAAAGGACTAGAGGGCATGTCTCATTAATTGCTAGGTCTTGAGTACACTTCTAGGGGTCTTTTTAGAGGGTTTGGAGAAACTTAGTGGGTGTTCACCCACTCTCTAATTTTAGAGACAATTAGGGTTGGAGGAAGGAAAAAGGAAAGGATAAGGGCTTCTTCTCAACTAGATTCTTGCCATTTTTCTTGGACCAAGGCTGGTG
The DNA here is from genome assembly GCA_018584345.1 of Thuja plicata. Classification (NCBI taxonomy): domain Eukaryota; kingdom Viridiplantae; phylum Streptophyta; class Pinopsida; order Cupressales; family Cupressaceae; genus Thuja; species Thuja plicata. The sequence continues at coordinate 5,516,864 of MU224538.1, read as the reverse complement.
GATTCTTGCCATGGAGAAATAGTCTTGCATTTTAGCTTTGTATGTTATTATTTTATGAGCATGTAAATCTTGTATGGTGTTCATATATGTAAATCTTGTATGGAGTCCATATATGTAAATCTTGTATAGTGTTGTTGTATGTAGATCTTGTTATTGTGTGTTGGGTTGGGGACGCATTTGGTTTTTTTATATCATTTCTTATTCCTTTCGATTGGGAGTGTTGTTCATGGGTGTTTAAAGCATTACTCACCCTTTGGGAAGGGAAGAAGTGGCCTTGGGTGAAGCGGTTAGTTGGGCTCTCCATTGTAGTGAGAGTCTCTTCTCATGGAGAGAAGAGGGATAAAATGCAAGGTGTATGGTCCCTTGCATGCCAATGTATTTAATCCTAATTTTGGGGTAGATAAGGGAAGATTAGATGGAAAATGTATGTTGTTTTTCCTTGAAGAGGAAATGACCAAATGTGTATATGGAAGGAATGTTGATGTAGCCTTGAAAAGGCATGGAAAAACTCTTGTTAAAAATTTTTAATTGTTAATGGCATTCTCCTCCTTGGAAAATCCCACCTTCACCCTACTTCAATAGGTTTGGAAAACTCATTTGTGAAGCCTTAGTTGGGAGTTATTTGTTGTGTTGTCCATATATGTTAGTTGTGATAATTTGGATGTGTTATCCATTTAGCCTTGGCTCTCCAAGCTCGGGGGTGGTCTCCTTGAGATCTTGGTTGGGAGGTGAGCTTCCCATGGTTCTCCTCATGTATTTGCAGGTTTTGAAGTCAAGTTGAATGTGGAAAATCTTGGGAGAAGTCTCCATTTTGGTGTTGTTGTGAGAGAGCAATTTTAAGGTTGTATGGTTACTCCTTGTATTGAGATTCATTTTTGTTAAGTGTTGTAATGCCCATTTCAAAATCCTTGTTAAGCAAGATCTGAAAATCTCATATTCATTATGTAATAGTTTTCATAGCATGTAAAATTGAGTGGATTTATGAATCTTGTAAGCTCTATAATGTATTGGATTTTAAGTTTAAAAAACTCCACTATTCCCTTGGAAATCTGAAATCTATTTCAATAGGATCATTACTCTACATTAAAATTAGCATTGCAACCTCAATCCTTGAGAAGGAGAGATAAATTTGCTAACAATAGTAAACCAAGCAATTAGTATGTTAATGTTAAAAAAAAATCAACTAATATTAATGTTCTATTATAGTTGCATAGTTAATTGCACAAATAATAAATCAAATGCAAACAATTAACCACTCCAAAAATAAAATCAATGTGATGGAAGCTAAATCCAAATTATACCATGACATTTTTCAGAATTTAGAGAAAAAATGCTCTCTGAAAAATGTATGGGGAGGGATTTAATTCCCCCTTTACACAGAGAATATTCTCTCTATATTCCCCTCACTAAACCCCCTTAATTACCCCCTAATTACCCCCTTTTAGTACTAATACATAAGCTTTATATTAATAGGCAGGCATGATGTTACACCCATCCTCATGGGCCCCACACACTTAAGTTATAAATATTGAAAGGAAACTTAAACAAAAATTAAAAAAATGAAATAAACCTAAACTTACACTCACCATGTGAATTTTAAGGGAGACTTACATGGCTTAAATACTTGTCCCAAAGAAAAGTCTCCTCCCCACCCCATGCGTACTTGGGGCTATCATGGGGATCTCAACATATCCCTTGGGGTTTGTACCAGTCCATACCCCTTTCATGCAAAATCTCCTCACCTTTTTGGGTTGACTTCAAATTAAAATGTTTCTGCACATTGGGATGAGGAGACAGTGATATGGTCCCCACCATTCCCTTGAAACAAGCGAATGCTTTTTCAAAATAAAACTCCCCTTCATTATTTCGCAGGTCTTAAGGAAGTTGGGTCTTCCCAAGACCCCACCCACTTGGCAAATATGCCTTGGGAATAGGGGTGATGGGTGATGGGATAGGGTAAGTGGGCTAGTTAGTAGGGTTAGTTAGGTTAGGATTAGTATTAATATATTCTTTTTAGTATGTATCAACCTTTTTTAAATAATAGTTTATTTTTACCCATTGATTAACTATTTAAAATGTATCACTAATATTAGTTAGGTTAGTTAAGATAGTTTAAGTTAGTCAAAAGATTTATCACATTGTTGTTTAATTTTAAGTTGTATAGTTCATTTTATGGGTATATTCGTTAATTAATGATGCAGTTAATTACTAGATTTATATCTTTAGTGTTCATATAAATTGCATACATAGTTGTTAATTTAATTATTTTTAGAGGCTAAATTGATTTCCTACTAGAGGTAATTTAATGTTTCTTTTATTTAAAGGATAATCAAAATTTTGTTAGGGGTTTATGAATTAGGATTGCATGTTTCTTTTTAATAAGGGGAGAATTTAATTAGAATTGATATTAGTAAGTTAGGAAAGTAGATTAGATTATGATTATTAGATTTTAATTAATACTTTAATTGATATAGTGAAATTGTTATTAGATTTTAATTATGTCAAGGGGTAAATGTTTCATGTATGACTGTTTAAAAGGGGGTAGAACTTAATTAGTCCTTATATTAGTGGATATTTTAATATATATGTTAAGCAGGTTCAAGGGTAGTTAAGAAAGGTTATACATATTAATTTTTGAGATTAAGTTAGTTCTCTTTTATTAGTTAACTAATGTGTGTGTGAAATAGTTATATCAGGATTGTTTATAGATGTTAGTAGTTAATGTCGAAAGATAATATTATTAGATTTAAATGGATTAGTTGTAATCAAGGTTAAGAAATCAAAGTGAATACTAGGTCAACCTAATTCAACACATGATCCTATCAACTAGATTACCATCACGATATTACACGTGGATAAACATTAAACCATATTTAGTTCAATCTGACCTAAGAGTTCATGTAACTCGTACATCAAGTTGATGCTCCAAATCTGCATTCGTATGTGGTGTGGCCCTAATTCAACCTATGATTATACCTTGCAACTCATAGATTGTCTTCACCATGTTAGCACCTCTCCTCAACACTTCCTTTGTTAGTTGTATGTACTTTTTTTTTTAAAAAAAAAATTGTCTGTGTAGTTGCCCTAGTTTTGGGCATGACACTCACATCGCAAAAATCTAGGATCACATCCAAGATTTCTTGATTCATTTCCAATATAGGCTCACATATGGTCAGTAGTCTATCGTATCTAGTAGCATAGGCTTGCATCTGGTATATTTCATTACATCCTAAATTTCTAGGATCGTATCTGGTTAAAAACTTTGCATACTCCATTGCCTAACCTCTAACATTTTGATCAGTTGTGGTTTTGATATTTTGAACAGCCTAACTTGTGTTTGCAGATTGCTATCAGAGCTGAAAGAGCGAGAAAAATAATAATGACTTGTGGTTTTTCAGGTTTCCATCCCCTTATCTTGACCTCCATTTCATTTTTGTCTTTCAAAGTAAAAACACATTTTCTTCTTATTTGTTAAAATGATTACATAAGTATGCTCTTTTCCTTTAGAGGAAAATCAAAAAATCAAACGTTGATTGAAAACTTGAAAAGAAAAGGGAGTAACTGAACAAGACAAACAGCTCAGTGTTTAACTTCATTTTGGAAAAAGTAATTGAACAACACAAAGCATTAAAATTTGGTGGTAAAATTGATCAACTTCATTGTCTAAATTTTGGAAAAAAATAATTAAACAAGGAAATCACCTAATTTTGTGGAAACTGAACAATCAAGCTTTGCTTTCAAAGTACTATGTTTTCATAAATTAGGAACATTTAAATCAAGCTCAAATAGCTTGATGGAATTAACCTCTGATTGGAGTGTTTTGGGAGAAAATGGCATGGACTAGGAGAGTATGCTCTTCTTCTTCCGAAGAATCAGAAATCTAGAAATTCTACGCTCGCCAATCCTTTGTATGTTTATTAAACAGTAGAGGGCCTGCCGGTTGAGGAAAAAATCTCCCGGGAACGACCCAAGTAAGGACAGGTTTTACACTAACCCTTCCAACTCACTAAAAATAATTGTTTCCTCCTAGGCCAAAGCCTCAGAAGATGGAATCAGTTTTATTCTTGGAATTCCAACATCATTCATTGAACATGCTTGGGTATGTGTAGAGTGGAGCCGCTTGAATCTTTCTTGCGAGACTACATGTATTTGAGTACTCATAGGGCTATACGCCTCAATTTTGCCTTGTGCAATTCTATGGGTGACAGTTTCAAACGGATTTCCCCATCATAAATAATGAACTTCATAGACAAAACCACCTAATTCATCTCTGAAAATGTGATAATCCTTGTGCAAGGCAAAAATTAATTGCCCTAAGACACTCGTCATATCATGCCCTTATTTGCGTTTGGATTCGGCTAATATGGCATCATGACTAGAGTCATTGCGTGCTTGGTGATAGCCATATTCTTATTAGCATTTGAGTATGTACCTAAGTCAATGAGCAAGGATTTTCATCCTCTACCTAGAAAATAGGACGTAAGCATGTGTCTATTCACCCCTAACAATGCAAATCTGCTTGATATGTTTGAAATTTATTAATGAGATAACACCTTCAAAACAAGTAACAAAATTCAATCCTTGATTTACATGTGTTTTTCATGCACTGACGAGTCCTAGAACATGATCCCAGATCAAAAAAACTTCACAAACTTCGAAAATGCATTTTACAAAACTGACAAAATCTGACAGAGCCTTAGAAACTCGCATCCTACATTTCCTAGCTTGTATCTGGTATCTTGGCTCGTATCTAGAATCCTACATCATATCTGGTCAGTACTTCATCGTATCTAGGGTGAAAGGTCGCATCTAGTCCATCAGGATCTTGCATATTGTATTTCCTAGCTCGCATCTAGAGGCTCGCATCTAGGACAGTGGGCACTTGCAGATTAGTTTCTCATAAAACCTCAGTAGATTTGGATACCCTTTTGGCTCTTTAGTCTGTCCCTATTGTCTTTTCTAGTTTCCCTATTGCTGTGTCAAAACACTTTTTCAAACGTCTACCTTGCATGTCCTGTCGATTTCTCGCAATCAATCTTAATACGTGTGGTCTATTTTCTTTTCAAAACAACTTGATTCCCAGCTCACTATCAGGGAATTCTAACCCTTTGAGGCTGGAATCATTTACTTCCACCAAAACACAAAAAACACCTCTACCTAGACACACTCACTTGAACGATTTGAGACTCTACTTGACACTATCGAGAAACTTTGACGAAGTTGAGATACAAATACATGGTTAACACAAGATGCAACAAGTATACTTCTAAAGAATCAAAAGTACCTCCCCGATCACTACACTTTCAACAAGGAGAAACATCTTGTGGTTCCCTGTTCGATTTAGACTCTCCAAAAATGGAAAGAACCATTCATGAATGGAGTAAGGCTTTTGAGGAATACGACAATGATAAAAACCAAAAGCACAAAGATAGCGATAAGGAAGAAGAACCACACTTTGACCATCCTTTGTTTGATTCAGGCAGTGAGGAAGACATCACTGAAGAAGAATACAATAAACTCAAATAGAGAAAGAAATTCCAAAAGATGTTGGAAAAGATGATTGGCGAAGATAAAGAGAAATACTTTCTCCATCTTGCATCCACTAGCATAAAATTACCTAAGGATTATGATGTGGAACAACTAAAAGAAAAGGAGGTGTCAACTCCTATATCTATCCTCACCAAAAAACTAACCTTAATGCAAATGGAGCTTGCGACTCTCAAACAAGAGAAGGCTAAACCCAAGATGAAATACTCTTTGGACTTCATTTATCCATTTCCTTTCGATAAAAGTATTAATATGGTTTTGTTTCCTCCCAATATGGCAAGACCCAAATATGAAAAATATATGGGAGAGACCGATCCACATGACCACGTGAGATAATTTTCTTCTCTGAGCATAGAATACATGCATGAAACCACATACCTCATGCAGCTCTTTCCTCGAAGTCTAGGAGGCAATGCCATGGAGTGGTTCTCAAAGCTTAAACCTAAGGAAAAACTTTTGAGGAGTTAATTCAACAATTTATCCAACATTACTCCTATAATATATAGCATGATGTGACTATGATGGATCTGTGCAATACTAAACAAAAGGCTGGAAAATCCTTTACACACTTTCTACAAAGGTGGAGGAAAATATTCGCACGGTATTCAAGAGCTAGTCTCAAATCCAAAAAAATGGAAATCTTTGTTAATAACTTGGTACCTGAGTTGAAATATGCATTGAAAATGCAAGACTCCCCTAGCTTCGATAGGATGATCAAGAATTCCATCCATATCAAAGAAGTCATGGTTAAAAAGGGAGAAATCACTCTTAAAAGTGAAAACAAATCTAACAACCCCAAAAAAAAACCAAAATGGTGGAAACAAAACAAAAATGTTGTCAACGATGGAGTGGTAGATGCATCCAATATTAATCCTAAACTCGAGGTGTTCAATCTAAAAAATAGCATGCAAGAAAGTAAAGATGCCAAGATAACAACCTCTGTGCCTAAAGAAAATAAAAAGAATAAAAGAGGTCGGCCATGGAATTCCAAGCCTCAAATACCATTCATTCCTTTGGGAGAACCTCTTGAGACTATCTTAAAGACACTATTAGACAACAAAGTTCTCACAATCCCAGATTCCAAACCATGGGAGCCGAAAGTCAAACCAAGGTGGTGGGATGATAATTCTTACTGTGTCTTTCACAAGAACAAAGGACACAAGACTAACAACTATCTTAAACTCAAACATGTTATCCAAGACCTTATTGAAGGAGGCAAGATCAAAGTAGAAGGATACACCACTAACAAAGATCATACAGCATTTAACAAGTCATTCCCTAACTATGAGAAAGGGAAAGCATCTAAAGGAAAAGGAAATGAAGTGAACTAATCCTAATCTAAAAATGAAAATGTGATTAACATGTTAGACATTAAAACTGAATCAATTAATGTGGTCACTATCAAAGGTTTTCAAAACACATCTTCCCAATCAAATGCGGTGACCCGAAGTCAAGCACAAGTCACAATCAAGGGACCCAATTCCTAATCAAAACCAGCAACAACTTCCAAAGTACCCATTGTCACTATCCCCAAGCCAGCAGCAGCAAAACAAATAGTTACTACTCTTGCAGCAAAGTACAACTTGGTGGATCAATTGCAAAAAACCTCTGCTAAAATTTCCATTTTTGAGTTGCTTAAAATCTCCACAATACATAGGGAAATTCTTGAACAATCCCTACACGCTGCAAATGTGCCAAAGGACCTTGATATAGAAAAATTCCAAGTGATGGTTAATCACATCTCAATGCCACATTATCTCTCATTTTCAAAAGAGGATGATAAATCATTGACACATCCACATAATCAACCCCTTCATATCGAAGTCTTGATTCATAAATCTCATGTTAGACGTGTATTGATAGATGGAGGCGCAAGATTGAATATTTGTACCCTTAATCTAATCAAGAAGCTGGGTCTCTCAGAACAAACCATTGATTCTAGAAGCAAAATCACTATCAAAGCTTATGATGAGGAAGAAAGATCCTCTAAAGGTCTTATTGTTCTACCCATCAGAGTCAGGCTGATTGAAAGGAATGTCATATATCAGGTTATGGATCTACCCCTGGCTTACAACATACTGTTAGGGAGACCTTGGATCCACAAAATGCAATCTATACCATCTACCTTCCACAAATGTATCAAGTTCCCACGTAATGGGGTGGAAGTGACAATTCCTGCAGATGCCAATTATAATTGCAACAATATTAAGGCAGGTAGTATGGTTCCGCATAACAAGGAAGCTATGGATGATATTGCTCCTGATACTACCAAAGACATGGTGATGAAAATTTTTGGAAACACCTTAAAACTTGAAGAAACAGATATGGGAGAATACAAGCTGGACATGACCCTGTCATTAACAGAACTCTGAGTATCACCAAGATCCTATGGAAAACCTTCCTCATCATTCACACATGTTGCATCTTGAACGCCAGAAATCCACAAAGCAACTGACATGGTTAAGGCATCCACATCTTCTTTAGATAACACAGAAGAACATGCAGTCTTGGCCTAGCTTTACAAGGGAGAACCAAAGGAAGCTGACGTAAAACATGTGGAAATATCCCCAGAGAAGTATGGAAAAGGATATGATCTCCTCAAACAAATGGGATATAAAGGAAAAGGACCTTTAGGCAACAAAGGGAAAGGACTCATTGAACCTGTATACATGGAATTCAGGGATACTAAAGATAAAATAGGACTAGGTTTCAATAATAAATCTGAAGACCCTTCTTCAAGGGATAGTCCAATTTCTGACAAAGGGAGTGATGAAATAGAAGAAATAGAGCTAGAACCATGGTCCTATGAAATATTATTACATTTTGGCATGGATAATCCCAAATATCAAGGGAGCACTATGTACCAAGCTTCAAAGTACCACAAGACTTTTGCATGCCTTTGTTAGCACAAGATACTATTCAAGAGGTAGAGAAAACAACAAAAGACAATTCAACAGTACCATTGATAGAAAAAACTACTGAAGACACACCTCGGCAACAAGATTTACATCCTAACTGGGGGCAGTTAGTCACAGTTTCACATATCCTTGATTTAATACACTTTGATCTACAAGTGGCTAATAGGGTACACTAGGTAACTATTGCTGAATTCTTAAACAGGTCTGATGATGAAGTAACCGACTCACATGATTATGAGTGGGATGAGCTATCTGTTTCCATAGGGGACATTGAAATAGATGTAATTCACATGTTTGTAGCTCCATCAACACATAGAGAACATTCTAACACCACTCCTAACAGTGTTGATATTCTTGAAGCAGAGGAGGAATTCCTTCCCCCAATCATTGATGAAGAAACTAGTGTTCTCTTAGGTCTAGAAGAAATTCAGAGGCAATAAGCTAGGAGCCTCCTCCTACAAAGAGATGAAGAAGAAGAAGAATCCATTGACGATTCACTAGAGTTCGGTCCACGTATAACTAAAAATGACTTTGATAATGACGATCCGACTCTTATTGATCTAAACATTGCAAAAATAGACTTAACAAAACATGTCATGTCAATTAATAGTCTTGATGCTAACGCGATGTTTTCCTTCCCAAAATCTGACTCCTTGTCTTTAATAAACCCAGACCTAATTGATTGGACTAATACGGATCCTACTCCTATCCTAGACTTTCCTAATAACTACACTTTGGATTTCTATCTAAATTCTTGTGAACCTTACCCTTCTTCCACCAATGCAAGGAAAGAGAACATGTCACAGTAATATATCAAGTTTCTCAGTCAAAAATTGAAAAATAAAAAAGAGAAAAAGGACTGACGGTGAAAACCACGATGTGGCAATGTCAGATTCTAAAAAAGTAAAAACAAAAGATGTATCTGATGGTGAAAACCTCTCAGAGGCACCAAAGGATGAGATTCTTGATATCCTCCCTGAGCACTTTCAAGAAAGATCTTCAATTCTAATAGAACCAATGCAACCAGTTACCTTGAGCACAGCTGAAGATCCTCAAATAGTTCACCTAGCACAATCTTTGTCAGATGAGGAGAAGACATAGTTTACTAAGTTCCTGAAAGCAAAAAAGATCAGCTTTGCATGGTATTATACAGATATGCCTAGGCTGGATCCTGAATTAATAATACACCATTTATCTATAGCTCCTAGGATTAAACCCATAAAACAAAAACTTAGAAAGATGCATCCTCATGTTGCATTACTAGTAAAAGCAGAGCTAGAGAAATTGTTAAAAGATGAATTCATCTGAGTCATTGCTTATGTAGGATGGATTTCTAATGTGGTCCCAGTATCTAAATCAGATAAATCTATCAGGGTCTATATAGACTTCAGGGACTTAAACAAAGCATGTCCTAAGGATGATTTTCCATTGCCTAATATTGATATAATCATATACCTCACAGTAGGCTACCAAATGTATTCATTAATGGATGATTTCCCAAGCTACAATCAAATTAAAATTTCTCCTGAAGATCAAGAAAAGACCACATTTACATGCGCATGGGGAACCTTTTTTTGGAACGTTATGCCATTTGGGTTAAAGAATGCAGGTGCTACATATCAAAGAGCAATGACTACTATATTCTATGATATGATGCATAAAAATATGGAGGATTACGTGGATGACACCTTATCTAAATCAAAAGAAAGGAATACTCATATTGATGACTTAAGAAAGATATTGGATCGTATGGAGCAATTTCAACTCAGGATCAATCCCAAGAAATTTGCCTTTGTGGTCCAATCAGGAAAGCTCCTAGGATTTATTGTCTCAACAAAATGAATTGAAGTAGACCCAGTGAAAGTCAAAGCTATACTAGAAATGACTCCTCCACGCAACATTAGTCAAATGAGGACATTACAAGGGAGACTCCAATCAATCAGGAGGTTCATGTCACAACTTGTAGATAGAGCACAACCCTTTACCAAATTTCTACACAAAGGGGTCACCTTCAAATGGGATGACCATTGTGAAGCCAACTTTAGAGAATTAAAAGAGTACATGGCTACTCCTCCTATTCTTATGGCACCCATTCATGGAAATCCATTACTCCTGTATATTTCAGCTACAACCACATCACTAGGAGTATTGCTCGCACAAGAGGATGAAACTAAGAAAGAAAGAGCAATCTACTACATCAGTAGAACACTAGTCTCCTATGAACTCAATTAAAAAATTATTGAGAAAGCATGCTTAGTGGTTGTCTTTGCATCACAAAAAATGAGACATTACATGCTATCACATACAATAAGGCTCATTGCAAAGATATATCCTTTGAATTACCTCCTGAGAAAAATAGCATAACAGGACGACTAGAAAAATGGGTCATGATTCTGAGTGAATTTGACATTGAGTATGTGGATAGGAGAGCTATTAAAGGACAAGTCCTCGCAGATCAATTAGCTGATTCACCACTCCAAGATGACAAACCTTTAAGAATTGAGTTCCCTAATGAAACAAATATGCATTTAACTGAGTATCTGTGTAAGATGTACTTTTATGGTTCTTTCACGCAACAAGGCTTTGGAGTAGGGGTTCTATTCATAACTCCTCAAGGCTACAAGATACCAAAGTCCTACAAATTGTAGTTTCCATGCACCAATAACATTTCTGAATATGAAGCATTAGTAAATGGTCTTAAGATTACTATGGAATGGAAAATTGTAGAGTTACACGTGTATGGTGACTCCCAGCTCATCATCAATCAAGTCAATGGTGATTATCATATGAAAGACAATAATTTGATGCCCTACAAGAAACTGGTAGATGACCTAAAGAAGTACTTTATCTTTATCACATTCCAGCAGATACCCAGAATAGAGAATAAAGTTACAGATGCCATGGCTACACTGGCATCCATGTTACAACTTGAGGAACATCAATTCTGCTATGACTTCTTGGTGGAAGAATTATCCTATCCAGCCTTTGATACCCCTCAAGACCAAGTAATTTTCTCTTTGAACGCCCGAGACCAATCTTGGTATGCTAAAATCATTGCTTACCTAACCGGCCAAACCATTCCCAATGATCTATCCAAGAATGAAAAAAATATCCTTGATTACAACAGCATCATGTTATGTCCTCATAACTAATAAATTATATAGACAAGGTCCCAATGGTACACTTCTTAGATGTTTAGAACACGAAGAGTTAGATCATGCATTAAGAGAATTCCATGAAGGTGTATGTGGATCACATTCAAACGGCTTTTTACTAGCAAAGAAACTACTCAGAGTAGGCTATTACTGGCCTACAATGGAAAAAGGTGCTATTCAATTTTCCAAAACATGTCATAAATTCCAGACACATGGAAATCTCATCCATGCTCCTGCCAGAGAACTTATACCTTTATAACACATTGGCCATTTTAGCAATGGGCCTTTGACTTGGTTGGACATATATAAGCTAATTCTTCAAATGGACACAAGTTCATCATTACGGCCACTGAGTATTTCATGAAGTGGGTCAAAGCCATGCCACTAATCAAAGCCACTGGAAAACAGGTGGCTATGTTCATCTTGAACTACATTATCTGTAGATATGGGATACCCTCTTCAATTGTGACAGACAATGGGGGCCAATTTAAAAACCAAGACATTGATGACCTTTGTGAACAATTCCACATTACTCAACATTTATCCTCAATATATTATCCTCAAGGTAATGGATAGGCTGAGGCATCTAACAAGAATATTCTCAAGATCCTACACAGAACTGTGAGTAAGTCTGGCAAAGACTGGCATTTACAACTAAATATGGCACTATGGGCCTACAGAACAAACATCAAAACACCAACTGGAGCCACGCCATTTTCCCTAGTCTATGGCACTGAGGCAATACTACCTATTAAGGTTGAAATCCCATCTTTGCATGTATCTTTACAAGGTCATGTTACTGATGAGCAATACCGCATTGATAGGGTGAATGCACTAGAATTACTTGATGAGCGCAGGCAACAAGCATTCAATCACCTAAAAGAGTACCAAGCACGAATGTCTAAAGGGTACAATAAAAAGGTCAAACCATGAAAATTTTAGGTGGGGGACCTCATCCTAAAAGAGAATCCTAAGAACCATCCTAACCGAGAGTAGAAAGGAAAGTTTGAACCAAACTGGTTGGGACCTTATGTTATCACTGCTACTTTTGGGATTGGAGCCTATCAACTAGCTACACCTGAGGGAGATTTCCTTCTAAATCCTATCAATAATCTACATTTGAAGTGGTTCTATGCTTAATTTTTGGCTAGCAGAGCCTGTACAGTGAAAATCTCAGAAAATACCAAAAACATCAGAAAATTGATCCTAAAAAAATCCAAAAAAAGTGGAAAAAGTCCTGAAGAAAGGTATCCTTGGTGAAAACTTGGAAAAAAAGCACCTTGATACTACAAACACATTCAAAAAAGAAAAAATAGAAAAAAAATTTGAAAATGAGAAAAGTGCCTTGATGACAACCTAGTGAAACAGGCGTCCTAGTAGCAAAAAGAATGAAAAAAGTTTTTCCAAGTGGTGAAAACCTGGCAATCAGGAGTCACTTTTATTCTGCGCTCTATCTATCAATACATTGCTGATACTAGGCCTTCACGATTACACTTGTGCTAAAATTTGACTTTGTCTCCTTACAAATATCTTATCCTTGCTTGGGATTTGTCTAGATTTATGTCTTAGGGAACAAGTCATTCAGCACTGGGGGCATCTTTGCTAGCATGTTAGGTTGATTTTGTTAGGTCGTCATAGGATGGTTTGTCTTGTGACACAATGCTTCACGATACTTGCACCACCTTGTCACTTTCATGAAACAAGGATGGCACAAACATTGCACTAACCTAAATGTTGTTCCTAAGACCTACATTAAATTACAAACAGGAAAAATACACAGACATGGAATACATATTGCTTAAATTCCATTTTTTTATTATTGAATCTCTATTGCACTTGACAAATGCATCAATAGTATTTCTCAATACTACTTAAACACAGTTTGATCTTGGTTTGATTATAACTCTTTTATGTTCTGATGATGCTTTAACTAGGGGCATCTAAGCAGTTATGAGCTTTCTTTGATTGATTCTCAATTGATAGTTGTTATGTCTTCCGAGTTAATCCATGACGTCTGTGCAATGACAAAGAGTCGCAAGGATGAGGGACATAACATTTTCTTTGTTTTCTGCGTATGGTGATTGGTCCAAATGATCCTATAAATTTTACCTAACTTGGATGTTTATGGTAAGAGCTACCACCATGAGTGGATAGCCGCATATATCTCGATCTTTGTTATGTGTAAACTACGGTGAGGTTGAAACAATTTCCTTGTTTTTTTTCTAAAATCATATTCTCACTAAGGTATACAAAGCATAATGTACCCAAGGATATGAATTTTCAAGTTCATTGTGGGTCCAATATCTTACCTTACACAGAATCTGATATAGTAAAAGGAAGGTGACTTGTTGGAAATACAATAATGGGAAAGCAAGATACTAAGAGGGAGGGGTGAATCAGATCTTCAAATATAAACACTTAAAACAAACTGATCCACATTCATACATAAATGAATCTAATGTAATCTTAGATAGCATCCACACCATGAAATAAATAACACATTACACAATAATTTGGTAACCTAGAAACCCAAATAGGTAAAACTGGGGTGGGGATGACACCCACAAAATTCTACACTACTACAGTAATAAAGTGTACTTGTTAAGGTTACAATGTTTGATTACAAAATGTAATCTACCCTGTTAGAGGTCTGCCCTGTTAAGAGCTTCAGATCATTACAATCTACCCTATTAAAGGATTTACACTTACAATGAAGTAAGCACTCTGTTAAGAGATAAATAAAGGCCTGCTAAAACCACTTTGTTAAGAGATTTTCACCTGATACAATGACTAGAAAGCCTCAAGTATTGATCCTTCGATATGCACTCCGATGCTGATGACGGATCTCCTCTTTCTAGTATCTCTTCTGATCTTATAATATGATAAACCTTTACTCTATTGTTCACTATGTTATGCTCTGCTTGATCTCTGCTTCAGAACAAAATAACCCTCTGTGCATTTCACTCCAAAAATGCAGTCGCCATACACCATACATACATAATAGGGTTCAGAAGCAATCTAATATACCTGTTCAGATCTGATAGTGAGATCTAGATCATCGATCTAGATCTAATATCCATACCTTGATGGTAAAACAATTGATGATATACAATGATTCATGCATAGGATAAAATAATTAAATGCATAACTAAATCCGTATAAGAATATTAAATGCATACGTAAGTCAGCCCAAAAAGATTATATAAGTCGGTCGGATCACTCATCCTTGAAGTTTGTATCATTCCAGACATGTATACAAAAATTGTTCTGCTTGGCACTTGACTGTCTATCACTCGACACTTAACATCCCTATATCCTTCTTGGCTCAGCAATGTAACTCGGAAAATGGAAAACAACTGCTCAGCAATGTTGCTCGGCCTTGCATAGTTTTAGCTCGGCCACAGTGATAGCCAACTAAAACTGCCTAGATGAATGACTAAGTGTTGGTCACTAATCATCAACATAACTTAGAGATTAACAATCTCCCCCTTTGATATTAGTGGCAAAAAACTTATCATTACTGCTATTCATTTCATCAAAAGTATTGCCTAAGTACACTAAGTACTCCCCCTAGGAATATACTCAGAAATAACATACAAGTGTACATGCCTTCAAAATTTTATATACAAGTGTACTTGTGTTGTACTGATGTATCCTTTCATACTTCTTACCAACTTCCTTACTAACTTCCTCCTTCCATAGTACTAACTTCCTTACTAACTTCCCCCCTATTTTTGTCACTGATTGTTGGAGGGGTTAAGTTGTACTTATCCAAAAATTGCTTATGAAGCTACAGGGTGGATTCAAAAGTTGTATCCCAGCTGTCCTTTGCAACCTTCATAACTTCCAGTTTGATTTCTAGCTTGGCAGCTAGACTCACTAAACTCTCTGCAGTCGATAAATTTGCACTGCTTTGTGATAACTCCTTGGCTTTTGAAAGTTCCTTCTATATTACCTCCACATGAGGTAACAAGCTTGTTTGAATAGTTATCAACTTGGCCCTTGTGCGACCATCTTCAGCCATAAGCTTGGCTATTCTCCTTTGTGCATTTATCAACTTATTAAAATGTAAAGAACTGGAGGTAGTATCTTTACCTAAAGTATTACCAGTTGATCTCAAATCTAACTGTAGCTTCTCAATAAGTTGTAAATTATCCTTTGTGAAAAATTCAACATCACATAACTTCCTATACAAAGAATAAACATTGGCTGTAACTTTCTCTAAGGTTTCTACAAGAACAGAAAGTTCAACCTGTTTTGTTGCTATCTCTTTTGAGATCTTCTCTAGAACTTTGTTCTCAAATCTTCTCCGAGACCATTGTAGGAGCTTCTCATTGTTGTCTATGTCCTCATCTGTTACTTTATGTACAATGGTGATGAGTTGATCTATGATTGGAGCTTGAGGCATTTCATCCTCTAAGTCAAAAGCTTTTGTAAATATGTCTTTGATGTCATGCAACACCTATTTTTGCTTTTGTTCTATCTTCATCTCT
>MU224538.1:5486743-5500701 GCA_018584345.1 Thuja plicata | reverse complement strand
TGAGGCATTTCATCCTCTAAGTCAAAAGCTTTTGTAAATATGTCTTTGATGTCATGCAACACCTATTTTTGCTTTTGTTCTATCTTCATCTCTTCCTGTCTTTTCTTCCTTTTAAGAAACTCTTGAAGACTCCCAATTTGTTCAAAAGATAACTCATTGGGATCCCATTGTGGAATCACAATGACTTCATCTAATGTTACATCTAGAATCTGTGACTTCTTCAAGATTTTCTTCTTCTTCAATTCTGGAGAACTTATGCTCAGCAGCATAATGTCTTTAACTTTGACAGTTTCAGTCTCCAATGCCTCCTTCAATTCTGTCAATACTGTCTATGGGTTTGGCATACCACCAGTTTTAGGACCTATGGGAGTGGATGATGCAGAGTGTGGTAACTCAACCAACACTTGTGCTGCCTCTTCTTCTTTAGGCTTATCAACAACATCTGTTGTTACTACTCCACTATCTAAAACTGTCTTCACAACCTCTAAAATAGGTGGATCTTGTGAAGTTACCTCTTGTTTCATTGCTTGTTGTTGCCCTTCACTTTGCTGAGTGTTTTCAACTTCAATTTTCTCACCAGATGTTGTGGACTTCTATTCTTCAGTATCAATTGCCTTAATAGGCAAATCAGTGTCTTTTCCACTCGACATCTGTTGTTCCTCGGCATTCAAATTGCTTGGATCATCAACAATATAATCCATAGGATTGTCTACAGTCGGATCAACAGTGTTTTTTGCATCTAATGTATCCTTGGTCTTGTCCTGTTCAGTGGAAATTTGATCTTTGACTATCTGTGGTTTAGGGGTAGTCTTTTCTTCAACTTCTTTTGTCTTTTGCTCGGATGTCCCCTCACCAGATTTCTTATCTTTTGGAACGATCAGTCCAAAAATCTCTTTCTAGATCCTTGTTCTTTTTTGTACTACACCTTCTATTTCATTCTTTAGAACAACATATCCTCTGAGTTTTGGTACAAACCTATTCTTGTATTCCTCACTAAATTTGACTCTCTGTTTTGAGGTTAAGTCGGGTATTATTTTGGCTAATGTTCCTTCTCGGATCTGTCTCTCAGTGGCAAGTGCAAATTCCCATTTTCTTGATAAAAAATCATAAATTTCATCTGGCACATGATTTCCTATCTCTGTAGGAGTTAATTTTAAAGTACTCATCATTTCCAAGAGTGCTTCTTGTACTTTGTACCTATCTACTATCTTCAACTTCTCATACTTTATGAACTTAAAAGTTGATAACCCTGTTGTATTTCTCAAAGTGTCACATACCTCATCAATGCTTGCTGGTTTCTTGAACTATGTTGTAGGTATGTTGCTGGGTACATCTGTTTCTATCATTTCCTCATCACTATCAGTCTACAAATTCAATTTCCTTTTGGGTCTCTTTGTTGGCTTACTCAGCTCAGCCTTAGGAGCAACCATGGCTTCCTTACCAGAAGTACTTTCTGCAACTTTTCTCTTACCATACACTTTTGTTTGCACTTCAACTAGGGAAGTGACAGTAGATGCTCTTGTCCTTGGACAATTAGCTGCAGGAGGTGTAACCTTGGGTTTGGCTCGGCTAGGCTTGGTTACTATGACAATTGATGGCTTCTTTCCCTTAGCTTTCTTTGTAACTTCTTCTGATGCACTGACTTCCTCCTCAGTAGAAATATCCTCCCCTTGTCTAGTGGTCAGACCTAGAGGTGCATCCTTAGGTTCTTTATCACTACCCAAGGCAACCATTTTCTTCAGATTTTTCACTATCTTCTTTCTTTTCCTCTCCATAGTTCCTTCATTCAAACTTCTAGAGATCTTAGCCTTAGCTTCATCAAAGTTCCCAAATCTCTTTTCTATGGTGTCAATTGCCTTGGCTAGGAGTGCAATGATGGTGGCTGATGCTTCATCAACATTAATCTCATATGGAAATGGCTCTAAACATGTTATTCTAGGAGTCAATGCCTTAATGTAGGTATTATCTGTGTCAACTAGAAAATAGATTTCTTCATAGTGCTTCTCCACTAGTTACTTAGGAATCCTAGTCCTTAATCTCATTCTTTTCTTGAATTCTACAAAATAGCTTCTCATAATGCTATTGATATTGCTACCCAACTTCTCAATACATTCACTAATCTAAACTGTTATGGACCTATCCTTTTTCCAAACAATATTTCCTAGTGTAGGAAATGTATCCTGAATGTAGAAGAATATACAAACTAGTAAAGAACCAAACTTACATAATGAGCTCTTAGCCTTTCTGATTGATGCAAGGTTCTCAGCTAACTATGTCAGTTGTAGCTCGGCAAGATCATATGTGCAACTCTTTTTCACAATTTTCCATGCCTGATCAACTGTTGTACAAGGAACACTATCTAATCTGTTGGATTGATAGAACTTATGTGCTATAACCCTTACTCCAAAATCAAGTTCTAGGTCAGTAATTGTAGAGATAGTCATACCTCTACTATTCCATACTTCTCCAATGTTCAATGTAATCTCTTCTTTGTTGTTATCCCTCATGGTTCATTTTCCATTTACTACAGGATAACCAGTTACTTGATGAATCATGATTTTAGTGATCTTGACTGGTCCATTGTCTAGCCACATGCTCATGTCATGAACTCAGCTAAGGATAACCTTGATCCATTCATCTTTGAAACCTTGGGGAAAATTTAGGGCACAAGTTAACCCTTTTTTAGCTAGATGTTTGAATTCTGCCTTCAGAAATCCATTTTCACATAGGTTGATGTAGGATTTCCTCCATTCACTATCTCCTACTTCACCAATCTTAACCATATAACATGATCTAACATCATGAATCATGAGTACCTTGGGTGGAATGGATGAGAGGGCTCCCATTAAATCACTCTGTATCACACTTTCATGAATGGCTCAAAAGTTGAGAGGTTCACATTCCTCACTCCGAATCAACTGAATTTGTTCTAGTTCTGCCTCCATACTCTTGGGTGGTGCGGAAGAACTTGTAGCCATAATTCTGAAATTTAGGGTTTGAAGGATGTAAAACAGAGTATCTCGGCAAGTATCTCTATTCACTATTCATTGTTCACCTTAGTATTTTCAACGGCACGCTAGTAAAAATCTTCGATGCTCAACTTCGTTAAGATCAATTTTGCAAATTGCTTCAATCGCTCCGTTAACCAGTAAAAATCGCAAGGTAAAAATGAAATGTTGACTGTTCATCCTTTATAAGCATTGAAGGGTTAGGGCAGGTGAGCATTGAATTTTCTTCCCATTGAGTTAGTGTGAGCCAGCTATCCTCAGATTTAACACAACTTGCATCCCACTCGGCTCACTACACTCGGCCTTCACGAAATTTCACTCGGCCAACCAAACTTGGCACTTCACTAAAGAACTAGGCTTTAGTGTCCATGAATAGTACTCGGTACCTATTAGTGAAATTAACTCATCTTGGCATTTGTCTTCAAAGATATGTCCTGGTGCATCTTAACATATGCAGATATGGACTTTTGTACATTTTATGTTAGGAACTGATGTAAGATAAGAATTTTAAATACAGTTCCTTACATACCTCTTTCTCTTAGTTGGAGATGATGTGATCATCTAATCCATTGGACTGGGTGACCTCAGATTCATTAGCTTCACTGCTACATGGTTCAAACTTCTTAACCCAAACCCATGTCTTGTTTATCTGTTCCCTAATTTTCTCAACAGTAGGAGCTGGTACTCTAGTCTTGCAATCTTTCTTTGTATGTCCAATTTTCAGACAACTGTGACAAACTAGGCTTCCATTCATCCAAATTTTAGATTTACCTCTGAAATGTGTCCCTATACAGTTTTCTAGAGCATGTCTGTACTCACCACAGTAATGAAAACTATGCCATGTATTATAATCCCAATTGTAATGATTTCCTTTTCTTGGTGATTTCTCTTGTACCTTTGATGTCCACTACTATTTACCTTTGGATCTACAATCTTGTGCTCTATGACCATATTTGTGATAGTTAAAGAAATTACCATTGAGTCTAGGTGCTTTGCTTGCCTTTGCCTTACATTCATGTGCTTGATGTCCAAACCTATTACAGTTAAAGCAATAACCATTAAAGTTAGTTTTTGGATTGGACTTACCATACTTGCTTCGGAAAATGTTTGTTGTATGACCTGGTTTCCCACAGTGGTGACAAACAAGTTTGTTGTTTCTCGACTTTGCATTCCTTCTTTCACCTGTCTTAGATGATTCTCCATCTTCAATGGTTGTATGTTGTTCAATGTGACCTAATCCAGAAGAATCTTTAGGTCTTCTTGATGCTTCCACCAATTGTTTAAAGTAGTTCATAGCTACACTTGGATCATTTACTATGTTATTAAGTTCTTTCTCAGATCTCAATTCATCTTTCAATTGACTATTCTCAAATCTAAGATTAACAATCTCCAAGTCTTTCCTGTTGATCTCCTAATTGACAAGTAGTAGTTGATTTTCCATGTCCACTTGATTTACTGTCATTGTTTGCACATCATGTGTTCTTTCATTAAGTCTGGTAGTCAGCATTCTCTTATCTTCTTCTGCCATAGCCTTGTCATCTTCGGCTTTCTTTTTATGTTCAACAAATTCACACATTCTTATTGATTGGGCTTCTTGTTCCTTTCTCAAATTTTTGACTTCTTCACATAGTGCACTGTTCTTTTCCAGTATATCTATTATTGTTGCATTGCTCTTAGTAGAATCTCCATTCTCGAATAGATTAGTTGTGTCCTCTTCCTGATAATGAGTGTCATTCATTTGTTTGGCCAAATCTTTTCTTGCAATTAAGGACTTCTTTAATTCTTGTCTTGCAGTCTCAAGTTGTTGGAGTGCTAGCTAAATATCAATATTTTGATTCTTAATGACTTTACCCATCTTGTAGATCTCCATCTCAAGATCTTAATTCTCAAGCTGATTATGACTCTTTTGAGAACTTAGCTCTGATACCAATTGTTGGAAATACAATAATGGGAAAGCAAGATACTGAGAGGGGGGTGAATCAGATCTTCAAATATAAACACTTTAAACAAACTGATCCACATTCATACATAAATGAATCTAATGTAATCTCAAATAGCATCTATACCATGAAATAAATAACATGTTACACAATAATTTGGTAACCCAAAAACCCAAATAGGTAAAACTGGGTGGGGATGACACCCACAAAATTCTCCACTACTTCAGTAATAAAGTGTACCTGTTAAGGTTACAATGTTTGATTACAAAATGTAATATACCCTGTTAGAGGTCTACCCTGTTAAGAGCTTTAGATCATTACAATATACCCTATTAAAGGATTTACACTTACAATGAAGTAAGCACTTTGTTAAGAGATAAATAAAGGCCTGCTAAAACCACTCTGTTAAGAGATTTTCACCTGATACAATGATTAGAAAGTCTCAAGTATTGATCCTTCGATATGCACTTTGATACTGATGATGGATCTCCTCTTTCCAGTATCTCTTCTGATTTTATAATCTGATATACCTTTACTCTATTATTCACTATGTTATGCTCTACTTGATCTCTGCTTCAAAACAAAAAAAACCTCTATGCATTTCACTCCAAAATGCAGTCGCCATACACCATACATACATAATAGGGTTCAGAAGCAATCTAATATACCTGTTCAGATTTGATAGTGAGATCTAGATCATCGATCAAGATCTGATATCCATACCTTGATGGTAAAATCATTAATTCTATACAATGAGTCATGCATAGGATAAAACAATTAAATGCATAACTAACTCCGTATAATAATATTAAATGCATACATTAGTCGGCCCAAAAAGCTTATATAAGTCGGCTGGATCACTCATCCTTGAAGTTTGTATCATTCCAGACATGTATACAAAAACTATTCTTCTTGGCACTTGACTGTCTGTCGCTCGGCACTTAACATCCCTGTATCCTTCTCAGCTCGGCAATGTAACTCGGCTCAGCAATGTAACTCAGCAAACTGAAAAAAATGCTCGGCAATGTTGCTTGGCCTTGCATAGTTTTAGCTCAGCCACAGGGATAGCCAACTAAAACTTCCTAGATGAATGACTAAGTTTTGGTCACTAATCATCAACATAACTTAGAGATTCTAAAATCAGATTCTCACTAAGGTATACGAAGCATAATGTACCCAAGGATATGAATTTTCAAGTTCATTGCGGGTCCAATATCTTACCTTACACAGAATCTAATGTAGTAAAAGGAAGGTGAGTAACTTGTCATCCTGGCTTCTATGCCTTGATGCCTAAGTCTATTTCCAACATTTCATCCAATAAACATAGTATTCATACTTTCATAATATCTGTGGGCATTAGTGATTGTTGTACTATCAAGTGGTATCCATTCTGAAAAAGCCCAATGATGATAAAAAAGATACAATATCTGCAAATCAGTGACAAGTCCTAAGAGTCTATATATAGCTGCATTTAGGGATTGCATGATGCATTTTTGAAAGAAGAAAAAGCATAAGGACTTTGAGCTCAAAATGATTTTAATTTTCTTCTAATTCCAAGTAAATTACATCCATTACTGATATTTATATCGTTGCACATCCATAGCATAAATTTTGCATTCATAAAATGAGACAGAAGAAAAATACAAAAATAAAGCATTTATGCATCACATTTATTTCTACATCCTAAAGTGCCTCCATACATTTTACTTGCATAAGAAAAACTCAAAAACATACATTTTCACATTCACATAGTATCATTTAAAACACATTTATTTCAGTAATAAATTCAAAACTACATAAATGATGTCATCATCTACAAATCTAACTCATCATAAAGACCAAGATAAATATAATCACATGTGCATCAACATCTATCAAAGAAAAGAGAATGCATGAAACATGTCAGAATCGGAAATAGCTGCATCAGATATATATATATATATAATCATGGTACAGATCAAAAGCATGGCACAAGTCTACACAAAGAGTATCAGAATGATAGGAAGAATCAGATATACATGTATAAAGTGTCATCATACAAAAGAATGATCTTAGAAAGATCCAGATATGTAATATAATCTCAAAAAGATGTGATAAGATACAACATCAACTATGAATCCCCCCTCTCCCTGATCTGGAGGAGGAGGAGGTGGTACAAATGGAACTACTAGAGGCAGCATAGCCCCCTCTAACTTTTGTGCCAACCGTGAAAATGATACAGCTCTTTGTCCCTCTAGCACTGCAGCATGATATAAAGCATAATAATAGGTCGCTATATGTGCCTAGTGTACTGCAGTCTGAGCCTGTGTGTGTCTATCTTCTCTAAGCCTCTCCAACTATGTATCTTGATCAGCAAGCAAAGCATCTACTACAGTGATCTTGGAATCTATTGCAGTTATCCTAGCCTCTAATGTCGTAATCCTATCACTGAGCTACTCTCGCTCCCGCTCACACTAAGATAAGGGATCTCCATCCCTTCCTGAACCCCTGCCAGAATCCTGCCTTGAAGGCCTATCCTGTGACCTATCATGTGGCTATTGTTGCTATTGTCTCTAATGTCTTTGTTATCTCTACTGATCCCCTATAAGTAAAGGCCCTGGATCCATCCTGGGAGCAACAAATTTGAAGCAGGTGCATCGACCCTCTCCGCTGCCACTGGCCACCTCTCCCATACCACCCACAGCACCCTCTCCCATGTCATCTCCACCATCATCCCCATCATATGGAGGAGGGTTCCTACCATCTCTACCTCCATCTTGCCCTCCTCCAGCACACCTATCTCTCTGTGCTCCTCCTCTACCTCTAGTCAGGAGATCATCAGGATCATAATCTACAGGATCCTCTATACGAGGAATAGCCTCCTCTGAAATTGTAAACCATGGAAATGGATACTGAAGCATCTCTGCTATGTATCCATATAAATAGCCTACATCTACAACATCAAGCCGAAGATCCCAATCAACTCTGACCATATCTCTAATCTCCTGATGCATGGTCTCATATCTCATCTGGGCGCCCCACAATGGTGCCTCGTCACAAACTCTAGCATATACTGTCACATCCTGGCTCCTTCCCTGTCAATGGCCAAACTGTCTCAATACCCGGGTATGTACAAAGCATTGTATGATGTATCTGGTACGTTCAATCAAATACCTACTCTGGAAGAAAAATGGAACTTGTCTACCATCAGAGGCCCACTCCTCACAATCCAAGTATAGCCGCCACACTACAGGTGTCATATTGTCAAAAATATGTTGCCAGTACTCTACCTTTCCCAGATGGGGTTGCTGAATCAAACCTGCGTACATATATACATAAGGCTACTTAGGTGCTTACTGCCTGTCTACAATAGGTCATGTCACTAGGATGTGCTCCCAGGCCCAGATCTGCAAAATCAAGATCCCTACAGTCATGCTCCGGGTATACTGATAAACAATCTCATGGAGCTCCTGATACATGTGGGTCAGAATATAGCTACCCCATGCAAATCTTTGTCTAGAGATGACCATCTACTCAAGCATATCCACCCATCCTACAAGAAACCCATATTGTCCTCTGTCTAGCATCAGGATGCCACCAATCAATCTCATCAAGTATACAGATAGACGATCATAGTGATCGCACATATAATCCCATGAAATTTGTCTCCAAGAAATAGTATCATCTTAGAAGAACTAACGAGCTACACCAATGGCCATAATAGAAGTCACCTCAAATTGTACCTCATGACCCATCACTAGAACTCAAAGTATATGCCACACGTCCTCAAGTGTGACTATCATCTCCCCGGTCGGGAGATGGAAGGTGTTGTGCTCTGAGTGCCATCTCTCGGCAAGAGAAGTCAACAACCCTCAATTTACCCCAATATCAGGTAAACCAATCAGTGATCGTAATCCTACCCTGGTCACTATGTTCTGCTCATCATCTATCAGCAATTTGGCCAAGGCAAGCATACACCCTAGATATCTCCCTCGAAATGCTACTACCTCAAAATCGACCTATTTTACAAAGATAGCAATTAACAAAGATAAATCAGTGTTCTATCTATGACAAAAATGAAGAAACGTCATCAGCTAAGTGATTCAAGGTCCACAGAAAGAAGATGGTTCACAGTTGAAAAAAATTCTAAGTCTCAAAATGAGATGCAATCCTGGAAAAATAGGGTGCGATCTCTTTTCCCGGATGCGATTCTAGAAAAATAAGATACGATGGAGAATATTGGGTGCGATCCTGGAAATCTCAAATGCGACCCCAAAAATAGGGTATGATCCTAAAAGATAGGGTACAACATAACCCTAAATTTCATATTCTAAACTAAGCCAAAATAGGACAAACTGGATATGATCCAGGAAATACTAGATGCGATGTAGAAATCTGGGACAATAGAATGCGATCCGGGAAAAACTAGATGCGACATGGGTTCGACAGGGTGCGATGCGGAATCTCAGATTTTCCTTAAAATTCAAAGGGCTATAAAAACTACCAGAAAGCATAAAAATGAAAATTACCAATTTCACGAGGTAGTTTTATGAGTACTTACCGGAGGTGCGTAGTCGTCTGGGCACTGATGTCGACAACTAAGCTCAAAATGATGCTTCCTAATTGGGACCACCATCTTCTCTGCAGAGCTCTAGAATTTACTATGGGTAAAAGTGAAAATGAATAGTAAAATGGTGATTTTTGAGATATATATTGGTCTTTTGAGCTATTTAGGGGTTCCAAAACTCCTCCAAGGCAACTGAAACTCCATTTCTGTTCTCTTTTTGATCAATCGGGAACCAAATCGAAGGCACCTAAGGCATTTTACACAATACAGTAATTTTTTTGCGATAGCTCCTAAAAATGCATAATTGCTACATCTGTTCCAAAAATCTGCCAAATTGCACATTTCATCAAAAATCTTGGTCTGACATCATTTTATCAGTCCCACCACTCACATTTTGACATAATTAACTTGTTACCTATGTGTTTACTCATAACACACCCCCATTTATTCCCTTCTTCTAATGCATTATTTCTTGACCTAACCAACCCCTGCAAGTGATACATCATTTCACTAGAGGGATTTTATTTCTTTCCTTCGATTTCATTCCCGAGGGGGCATGATCACACTATCATCAATCAAAAATTTTCTCAGAATAGCATCAAAAATGACTTCATTATCAAACAACTAGGCGCATGACAGTTTCCTTGACTAAGTCAGAACTGTTGGATAGAAAGCTTTGGTTCTCATAAGCTGGATATCTTGTATTCCCTCATTTTAAAAGATTCTTACTAAGCTCCTAGCAGCTTCATACTGACTTTTGGATGACATCCAAATTTGGAATCAGTATTATCAATCTTTGGATGACAACCAAGTTCAAAATTGGTATCTTTAAGATCTTTGCTTATTGACATTTGTTCAGTTAAGTTCAAAGTCAATTCTATGAGTTTAGTTCAATCAAGTGCGAGGTTGATCTCATCACGCATTTCATTCAATCGTGAGCAAAATTCTCAAACTTCCTGAAGTCAAACATCAAAAACTTTCTTTGAATCAAATGCGTTGCTCGCACATCAATTCAAAGAGGGGCAAATGTAACCACCTGGATTTGGTCTTCTCTGACTATAGACCCTATTTACCCTAAGTTTGATCATACCCCCAATTATGTCCAGACAACTCTTCAATCGACTGGCATAATTCATTCAAATCAAATTTAATCTCCTAAGTGAATCACCTTAGCCAATCAAAACCAATCAATTCAATACAAATCAATACCTGGCTAAGGTAATTAATTTGAAGGGAGTTAAGTAAATCCTAAATTATACCTAATCACTTGCAAAGCCTATCTTCTAGCCTAGAATTAATCTAATTAATTGGCTATAGTCCTAATTAATTATCTAAAGAAATAAAAGGCTTAAATAATTAATTTCCCTATTTTTGGAAGAATATATTAATTATGATTCATTTCATTAATATTCCCCTTAACCCTAGCCTAACCTATCTCAACCACCTTAACCCTGGGTTCAAACCCATCCCAACCTATTCCCCGCATGCTAAGCCTAATCCTAATCTTAATCCTATCCTAACCCACTTCCTAATGTTGTCACATTCCTAATTTTGTGATTAGGAATGCAACCCACTTGAGAAAGTCAACTTTCTCAAGCTTGGCTCCCTCTAAGTCCACCTTATCAAGCTTGGACTTACACCCCTCACCATGCCTCTTAATTGCTCTCATTAATGCATTATTAATGAAGATTCCTCAAGCCCATGCCTCATCAATGCCTTTGGAATTAATGTCTCTTACACCTCATTAATGGTTTTTACACCTCCATTAATGAACCTTGTCCCCCTCTCTCTCCTCATTTCTTTTGTAAATAGAATGAGTTTTTGAGCTCAAATGGCCCTTAATTTTAGAGTTGAAAAGCATTGTTATGATTTTTAGATTAATTGTAAATTCATATTGCATAGTATTTTTTATATTATGCATTGTTATTATCATATTTTTTAGAGCTAATATGCATGTTTAGTGAGCATTTAGATTAGTTTTGATTCAAATCTTCCATTCTTAGGTTGTATATGTCACTGATTTGTGCATAATCTGAGGGCATGATTATGGCATTCTTCAAACTTTTCCTAGATAGGAAGCAATAGACCGGTTTTAGTATTTAGCTTCAAACCCTTGCTTTTTATGATTTTCTACTAATATAATGATCTATTGAAGTGTCGTGTTGCAGATAACAGGTCCACTAATTCACACACACAGCTGGCCCAAGTCAGTCTCCAGTCAAGAAAAGAGACCCAATTCCAAAAGAGATTTCTCTGAATATTCTCGCTTCAAAACATTGTCAGGAGACAGAGAAGGGTGACTCTAGAAATATCTACTAGGGCTATCAATGCCTGGCCAACTGTAGAGAAAGGTTAGATTGGGACTTAGGGAAAACTTTATCAAGCCTATATATGCTTTAGTAAAAGAAGATCTCTTCTTGAGAACCCCTATTCAACATTGCGAAGGTTGTTTTTTCGACTAACATACGTTTGATTTATCCTCGTCAAAGTATCAAAGGAATGAACACACAAGTACACATACTAGAAGAGACAACAAGAATCTTAGTTTTGAGGGTTGGTGAAAGGATAATTCCATGAATGATACCTCTTTTCATTTTATTATAGGATGAGTTTATGGAAGTGGTTTGCTGATAAAGAAATGCCTTGGTAATTCCTCCTTTTGTCGGGCCTATTTGTTGTGGCTCCATAACATACACCCCATTTTGGCCACTTGGCCATGGGGACCCCCTCCTTTTTTCACCTATTTTGTTCTTTTGGTTTTTGGTTCTCCGGTTTTGTCTCCTGCTTGGGTTTTCAGAGTTTAAGCCTTTCCCTTGTAAGGCTTTTTGGACATGTGAACTTTTAGTGTTTGTTAGAAGTCTGAAGGTCTGAATCCCCGAAAGACTAAAACCTGTGCTCTAAAGATAAGTCATATTGGACTTTTAACCCCTGAAATTCTGACATCGCATGAATCATGGGTCTTAGAATTTTAGTGTCCAAAAGTGAAAAACCATCTGGTGATGTCATGTGATCTAGAGTCTATAAGAGCGTGCAAGAGCCCTTTTTTTCTTCATTCTGTGATTCGACTTCTGAGCTCTGAGTTTTCCGTCCTTCCCCTGGTGTTCATTGTTGTGCTTTTTTATTTTCCATCTGGTGATTGGCTTAGTGTTCTTTTCATCCATCTCTTCAAGATCATCACAAAATTATTTTCCTTCCCTCATGGATTAGAGGTAGGGTTTCGGTTGATCAGTCTTTCTTTATGGTTTTATGTTTTTTATCTTCTCTCTTCAATTTTTTTAGCAGTCTAGGTTTATATAGGGGTTTTTTGGTCATGTCATCTTAGGTTTTTGTTTTTGGTCTCCCTTGGGTTCAAAATCCTTGGGGTTTTATTGTTTAGGTTTTCTTCTTAGATCCTAGGCGTGTTGCAGGATTCGATACCGGGAAGGCTAAAAACTTTGGATCAACTTTGAACTCGATAGCATTAGTGGAATAACTAAGGGTTTTTGGGTGATCGTACATTTAGTTGTCAAAACCCCTAACCATCATGAAAACATAAAAACTCCACCAAATCTAAGACAAGGAAATCATTCATTTCACATTTTTGGTTTTTCAACATCAGATGCCACCCTACATCTTCGCAACACCGAATATTCTCCTATTCACCTTGCCAAGCCTTTTCCTCCTTTTGCACATTCAGCTTTTGACATGTCCATCAAATTTTTACTGTCCAAAATGTAGAAACTCCGCACTCCCTCTAAGCTTTCATCTTTCCCCCTTTTGACCTTTCGAAGGCCAAACTTGTTTTCGGTGCCTGAATTGTTGAAAATCCAAAAATATAGTTGGATTTCCTTTTTCCTATTTTAGGCTTCCAGGTTTTATTCTTTAGGTTCTCTGAGACTGGTTTTTTAGTTTCTATTGTTTTTTAGTAAATGTTGGCTGATAGTTGCATGTTTTCTTGCAGAATGCCAGAAAAGACAACTAGCTCACCAATGAAATGTTAGAAAGTGACAATGCAAGCAATTGTTATTTTGTCATTGATGTCAAACCTTAACTGGTGAGACTATTGTTATCTGTTTGAGTACCATATCTATTGTTGATGAAGAATATTTAACAAGAAGACCAAGTGAATGGTTGAGTTAAGTCAAATAAAAGGGTACTTGATCAGTTGGCACTCTGGCAAAGTAATTAGTTGTTTATCTTTCAAAGACAGATTTTCTTGATTTTTTGTGCCGAGCAAATTTGGCTTGTGCCAAGCGAAGTTTTTTGTGATGAGCAAGTTTGTTCAGTGTCGAGCACCAGCGAAATTGCTGAGTGAAAACAGTGATGTTGGCCGACATACAGTAATTGGATTAATGATAAGATTTGAGATCTTTGGCCGACTTAGTTAATTTTATTGGGATATGTAATGTTAATTAAAGATTGATCCACATCATTTAATGTATGGGTAACTGTAATTAATGCATGGTTTCAAGATTTAATTAGAGA
>MU224538.1:5449471-5470123 GCA_018584345.1 Thuja plicata | reverse complement strand
AACATTCATGAAATTGACAAACACATAACACAAGATATGGTATCACAGAAAACTCTTGTTAGGAAGTAAAAACTGCGGTGGGGATGGCACCCACAAAACTTCACTATCTGCAGAATGGAAGGGAGCCGGTTAAGGCTTACAATTTGATCACTTCTGATGATCTAACCTGTTAAGAGTATTAAGGTGGAGACCTATTAAGATCTACTCTATTAAGAGTGTTAGCAACATTGATTTAAGTGTGCACTCAGTTATGAGATTTACAATAGGATGGTTAAGCCCACCTTTCTTGAAAGGATTTCATTAGTGTACTACACTTGTTAAAATGAGTACAAATGTTGACCTGACTGTATGCAATCTACTATTTCTAATTTACAGATCCATTAAAACCTTTACAATAATAATATCACCTTAAGTGATTGATGAATACCTTTTCTTTGCTTTTCGGTAGCATCTGTTGTGTTCTTAAAAACTGATTTGAATCTGTTTGTGTTCTACTGCATGAATTCTCTATCTAGTCTTTAGTTGCTCTATGTGGCTACTATCTTTATTGAACAACTTCTATTATCAATGGATTGAGCACCTATTTATACAAGTATTTGACCTATCTTGGAATTCATGATTTACAATGTTAACTCTCAAATCCAAGGTTTACAACTTGACCTTGATCTTTAGTTTATATGTTTTAAAACAGTAAAATGAATTAAAACAATAAATATTACATTGTTTCCTCCGCAAATAATGGATCTAAAAGCAAATCAAGAAGTTATAAATAATTGGTCACCTTTAGGGAGAAGCAAGAGTCGTGCCTTGATTTTAATTTCCAAAAGTTTTGAAATTTACTTTTTTCCACATCTCGCTCATCACTTTAAAATAAATTTATTTTTTTAATACCATAAAGTGGGTTGGTGGCAATTAGGTTAAATAAAAGTCTTCTAACCTTAAAGAAAGGTGGGTCCCTTTTTTTCATTTAAAAATAATGAAATGTCATCCTCATGTAATTTTTATCATACCTTTTCTTTAAATAATTTGTAGGAATTTTTTAAAAAAATTTGTAAAATATATATTTTTACTTTATTTTCTGTATATAAATTTTGACGATCGCATACTTGTGAGAGTAATGTTTTTTACATTTTTCAACTTTGATCAAAATGAGTCAAATTTTATATCAAAATTCATCGCTCAACCAATCTGGATCTAATAGTGAGGTTTGTCTTGTATCAAGAGGTCATCCATGAAATTTTTTCTACAAACCCTCATTGAATGCACATTCAAAACTACCCATTTGATCTAATTTTCCTCAAACCCCAAATTTGCAAACAAAATATCATAACATCAAACCCAAAACCTTCAATTTTATAATAAAACAACCTACAAATGTGTTTCATACCTTGTAATGTCCCAAATCCTTCATGCATAACCATAAATTCAACTTTTCACCTTGTCCACACAAGCTAGGGTTATAACTCCAAATCAACCATGAAAGATTTGATACCAATTTGCTAGGAAATAATGCATATAGCCAATTATATTCAATTTATTTCCTAAATAACCCATGAGAGACAAACATACATAAAAGCCTATATAATCATCTTAATGCAAAGATTAAATAAACAAGCCACAAGATAAACACACAAAATACCTTAGGAAAAACTTCATGAGGGAAAAACCCACCCTCCAAAATTATCTATACTTCATTGTATTATGCAACCATAAAGAAATATAAAGAACTCAAATAGTTACAATGAACACCTTTGGAAAATCAAGCCTTCCAATGCATTCCCATATGTCCAAGCATGTATCCACATATCCCATGTCATGCTTCACAAATGCAACCTTTAGAAAGACTCGACAATAATAGCCCAAACCACTAACATATACTTACTTTGATAGAAAACTCACACTAAATAGAACGTAAAATCATGTGCCACAAAATTATGTGAACACGATACCACTGACCCCTTATTTAATATTGGGTACTAAGTTTACACTTTATATTAAATGACTTTCCTCAATATTAAAAAATTATAATATCATGTCCCAATGTGACACCCACATTAAATATAATCCCAATGTTATAATACAACACATAAAGTGGCCCCCGAGAATGGAATATTTACAAAATCTTTATGAGATCTCTACGTGATGCACATCCATCTAGGTGCTCCTAGGTACAACACACATAATAATAAAATATAACATTACAAATATTATGCAAGGTGTACAACACCTTATCCCAGCACAAGGTACCATAATGATTATGATGGGTTTTTTGTTAGATTTAATCTACATCGCAACAAACAATACCACTTAGGAAACCGCCTTAACCAATTTGAGGGGTTACATCCACCACTACAATATTCATGAGCCCCAATTAAATGTCTAAATTTAAGAAAAACTCCTTCAAATTTTGGGAGTTAATTCCAAAATTGTCTAAAAATTATATGATCTTATGAGTTTCATAATAATAATGTCTGAATAAAAAGGATCTTGTTCAATCCAAAAATATCCACACCAACCTCAAGATGTTTTTTGGATTCCAATTATGAGATTTTTTCTTTGAATAACATTCAAGATAACCATTAAATTCCCTTCAAGATTCAAAATAATATAATGAATCCATAAGGAAAAAAATTATCCCTAGGAAAATAAATCTATCTCTAAACTCATTGTTTGCCCCATGGTCAAGCTTCATAAAGGCTCCATAAAGGAAAATTCCCTTATTGTCTTTTATAAGACAACCAAAACTAAATGGACTTATAAACTACATCCAATAGGAAAACAAAATAATAATTACTATTGTCATTATATTTTTATTTTTCTTTTGTCCTTGAAAGCTATGAATATTTCATGAATACTTAGCTATTAGAAATATTTTCCTTCAAAATCAACAATACTCATTTTCTAAATTATGTTTAGAATTAAACTCGTTAAGGCCAAACGTATTAAATCCATAACTTCAAGAATCAAACCATGAACATAAATTTTGATAATGTAGGTTTGAAGATTAAAAACAACTTGTTGAGTAGATGCAATGATGACTACACGTAAATCTCATAATTAAACTAAAAAAATATGATCTTTTTTTATATAATTATTTTGATTTGCATACTAAACATTCTATCAACCAAAAATGAGTGATAAAAAATATAAGAATATTTTTCTTAGATTGTTTTGGGAAGGTTTACTTTTAGAGCCCACATCCCATATAATGTATCCACTAAGAATAACATTGCTCACATATGTCCATTAAGGACCAACAATGGGTCTACCAGTTGTACCATATGCTTTGACACTAAATTATCTCTTGAAATATTCAATTCTAGATTTATGTTGTAAAAATCACATGATCTTATTATTTTGACATAACCTCCTCAACACATTATTGGTGGGTTGTTGACTAATTTTGTTGCCTATTAGCCTTCTATTATAAAACAACAACCCTTACTTTATTACTTTTAATATAAAAATATATAATCTCTTTATAATAAAAATATTATTATATTTTTAAAATTTAAAATATTCATTAATCTTGCCTACTAAATTACCCACTACTTACAAATAGTACTAATACAACAATTATATTACTAAATCATACCCATAAAATTTTGTAAAGCAAAAAGATAGATTTATCCTAAACCTATTCACTTAAAAAATATATCTTAAAGAATTTCCCTCTATAATATTCAACTTTTGCCCCCCAAATGTTAAACCTTGTCACAGAAGTGTTGGTATATAATAAAGTTAATCCCCTAACTACAAACAACAAAGGTTGAAATAACTACAAATAACAAAAAACCTTGTCACAAACCTGATTTTGATCATATTTTCATCAAGTTGTTTTAGTAGGATTTCACATAGATCCATCTGAATTCATTTTGTTATGATCTTGTAAGCTATGCTTACTACTGTTACAGAAATTTTGTTCATTCTACTAGCCTGAAAAATTTTGAAACCAATAACACATGCACCAAATTTCAACTCTTCGTCGGTGATTGTGTTTACCTTGAGACCTTTGTTGTCTCCTTCTGCATTGGTGAGTTTTGTAACTTATTTCATGGATGGATGTTTGTGTGTCCTAGGCTTATCGGTTATCAGATAACTAGTGATAGCATGAAGAACATCCTTTGTTATTTCCTTGGGTTGGTCTAGCCATAGTTTGTTGTCATGCATCCTTCTCAAGACAATCTTAATCCATTCTGTCTTGAATTCCCTCATAAAATGTAGTGCATTGGTTAACCCTTTGACCTCCAAGTGTTTATGTTCTTCTTTCAGTTTTCCTTCGGCATCACATAGCTTCTTATAAGCTTCATCCATTTCTAAATCACCTATCTCTGCAATCTTGCAGTGAATATAAGACCTAACGTCTTCTATGATAAAACCCTAGGAGAGATTTTTGAAAATGTGTCGGCTTCATCGGGTTTCGATGCAATCTCTGGATAGATCTTGTATTTAGGTTCTACACATGTGCTATTCTTGATTAATTTCACCACATTCTTCTTTTCATTCTTCAACTTAGCAGTTCTTGATGTAGTTGCCATTGTTTTCCAAGTACTTAGGGTTTTCTTGAAATTAGGGCTTTTCTTGACAAAACAGTAACAGAAATATTTTGGTGTCTTTGGTACTTACTTTGATTCACAACGGTGATGAGGAATCTATTCTCTGTATGCTGAATCAATTTGTAGACACTTTTGCTTTCTATTCTTCAATCGCTTTGATGTCGCTCTACTTTCTCTTCAAATCGCGAGTGAAAAATGAAGTTATCCCATCAACTATTTATAGACTTTTTGACCTAAGTCTTTGCAATAAA
Source organism: Thuja plicata (assembly GCA_018584345.1). Classification (NCBI taxonomy): domain Eukaryota; kingdom Viridiplantae; phylum Streptophyta; class Pinopsida; order Cupressales; family Cupressaceae; genus Thuja; species Thuja plicata. The sequence continues at coordinate 5,465,316 of MU224538.1, read as the reverse complement.
TACTCAACAACTCATCGGGATGTGAAGACAGGTTTTGTCGGGAGGATATTTCAAATCATAGTCGATGAAGACATGTTTCTTTGGTCAATTGTTTAACCATTTGATTTTACCGACAGATATCGGTATTCTGTCACGACCACTTCTTATTTTTGCTTTCTTACTGACGGTCGTCAGGTTACACTAGCAGTTTATCATTTTTACTAGTTGACTGACAATTTTTTGTAAGTGTGAATAACTCATTATTATGTTCACCGATGATTTTTGGTAGGTGTTTACCGACGGTGTTGCTTTCTTAGATTAGTAACAAGTAAAGTAGTATGCATCTTTGATTCATGCATATTTTGACTATCTATCAATTTATATAATGGAATTGATGCAAAATATAACTTGGTATAGTGCAGTTCCATACTTACTTGTTCAACTTAAGTAGGGTTGGTGGTGTCACCCGATCCATTGGATGGGGTGTCACCATTTGCATTACTTGGTCCAGCTTCATCATTGCTTGAAGCTTTTATCCACATTTTGTCTCTTGCCCTCCGGATATCTTCAATGGTGTTACCATTGGGATATGTGCTTGTTTCTATCAATCTGTCTTTGCAATCTTTCTTGAGATGACCTAATTTACGACAGTGTAAGCATGCCATTCCAAGGTTTGACCAGCCTCTAGACCTTTTGGTCCATGCTTTCATGCAGTTTTCAGTGATGTGACCATATCTACCACATGTTGTACAGTTTGTCTAAGTGTTGTAATCCCATACATATTGATTACCAATTCTCTTTGGCTAATAAGGAACTTCTTTACCTTTTGGCTTCCATTCTTGCCTTTTCTTTTTCCAGCATTCTTTAGATGTGTTCCCATTCATCTTGCATGTAGGACAGTATTTGTCCATGTAGGTTTCCTTCGTTGGCTTTTCTATCTTTCTCTTGCATTCATAAGCCTTGTGTCCTTTCTTGTTACATTTATAACAGAATCCTATGAATGAAGATGTAGATGTAGATTTAGGAGTACCTTTCATTTTACCTCTACATACATTTGATGTGTGCCCTTGCTTTCCACAGTGCTTGCATGTTTGCTTCCTTGGTCTTGGATTTTCGTAGACATTCTTTGGATTTGATTATTCTCCATTTTTGGTAAATCCTATACAGCTGTTGTTGATGACTCTTCGTTGTCCTTCAAGAAAGTCATCCATTCTTTTATTTCTTTCTTCAGCCTTTCTGATAATCTCATTATGTTGTTGCTGAATTCTAACCTCATGCTTTAGCTTTTCATTTTCTTCTCTTAGTTCACTGATAATCTGTATTCTCTGAATGAGTTCCACATTTATTCTATTTTCTTCTTGACTCATAAGGATAATCTGATTTGTGAGATCATGGTGATGCTCAGCATGTCTTTGAATTTCCATTTCCTTTTCCTATAGTTTCTCTGAAATTTTCCTTCTATCATCAATAGCAAGTGTTCTTTCTGTTTTAGCTTGTCTGGCAGAACTCATCACATCAATCATTCTTACCATCTGGGTCTCTTGACTGATTTCTAGCATCTTTATTTGCTCTGTCAGATGTAGGTTGATTTCCTTTAGATTTGTGATGTTCTCTTCTGATGTATCTGATACATTACTTGCATTTGATCCTGAAGATTTAAAGAAATCTGGAATCTCTTCTTCTTGGTAGTCTTTTTCATTGTTCCTAGTAGCCATACCTTTTCTTTAATCTAATAGCTCTTTCATCTTGACTCTTTCTTCTTTATACTATTCATAGAACATCTGTATTGCAATCTTTTTGTTCTCAATATTCTTATCAAGTTTGTACTTCTACATTGTATGATCTTTTCTCTTAAGCCTTTAAGCTTTTCAAGAAGATACTTAGCTATGATACCAATTGTTGGACTTAATGGGAAGTAGTACTGAGAGGGGAGGGGTGAATCGGTACCTCTAAAACTTTTAACACTTTGCTCAATTCATCATTAATGATTATTCAACTCTGATTTACCAACCACTACTATTATTCTCTCTTATGCATATATTGTTTGTTCACAATCTTTAATAGTTTTCAATCATTCATAGAAACATTCATGAAATTGACAAACACATAACACAAGATATGGTATCATAGAAAACTCTTGTTAGGAAGTAAAAACTGCGGTGGGAATGACACCCACAAAACTTCACTATCTACAGAATGGAAGGGAGCCGGTTAAGGCTTACAATTTGATCACTTCTGATGGTCTACCCTATTAAGAGTATTAAGGTGGAGACCTGTTAAGATCTACTCTGTTAAGAGCTTTAGCAACATTGATTTATGTGTGCACTTAGTTATGAGATTTACAATAGGACGGTTAAGCCCACCTTTCTTGAAAGGATTTCATTAGTGTACTACACTTGTTAGAATGAGTACAAATGTTGACCTGATTGTATGAAATCTACTATTGCTGATTTATAGATCCATTAAAACCTTTACAATAATAATATCACCTTAAGTGATTGATGAATACCTTTTCTTTGCTTTTCGGTAGCCTCTGTTGTGTTCTTAAAAACTGATTTGAATCTATTTGTGTTCTACTGCATGAATTATCTATCTGGTCTTTAGTTGCTCTGCGTGGCTACTATCTTCATTGAACAACTTCTATTCTCAATGGATTGAGCACCTATTTATACAAGTATTTGACCTATCTTGGAATTCATGATTTACAATGTTAACTCTCAGATCCAAGGTTTACAACTTGACCTTGATCTTTAGTTTGTATGTTTTAAAACAGTAAAATGAATTAAAACAATAAAGCTTACATTGCTTCCTCCGCACATAATGGATCTAAAAGCAAATCAAGAAGTTATAAATACAACTTTAGTGATTTATCTGACGTGGAAAGTCAGATCCACTTTTTACGAGATGTAACTGACTGTCGGTTCTTGGTTGTCAGTTTGAACTTGCAGGCTGTCGGTGTTCCTTGATTGAACTGATCGTCGAGTTCCCTATATCTATCAGGTTCCTCTCTTTGTTGTACTCGTCGAGTAGCACTGTTGTTACTCATCGGGTATCATTTACCTTTTTGTCATCGGGTAACACTTAACAGTGTTTGTCAGGTAACCTTGGCATCGGATAGTGCTTTGCCCTGTCTTTCGGTGTATAGTAAACTGATGGTGCAGATCATGTTTTTCACTAAGTATACTAATGGAAAAATATAATGCCTTCAATTATGGGTAGGCATTATGTTCATGAGTCTAACCTTGAGGATCATTGGATAAATTGTATAGATGACTATGAGATCAGGATCTGGGACTACTACAGAATGTCCCTCGAGTTTGCACAAGCTACTCTAGATATCTGCATTTCACCCAAGGTATGGGAAATGTAGATCATCTACAGACATGATCAACCAGTTGTGTATGGCTCAAATCCCAAGGATAAACCAACAATGACAAGAATGTCTTGGAGCATATCTCCAACTCTTGATCAACCATCATTCACACAAAGAAAAACTCCTATTTCATGTCGATCTCCAAATGTAACAATCACAGGACCCATAGCCACCAAGGAATAGAGGATGAAGGTATACAAAAGGAAGAGATATTCTATATCCCAAGAAGAAGAAGAAGAAGAAGAAGAAGAAGGAGGAGGAGGAGGCGGAGGAGGAGGAGGAGACAAGAAAAGAGGAAGGACTAGACGTTCAAATTGAGAAATGGAAGAAGGTTCTTAGGGACCTAAAGGTGGTAAGGAAGAAACACTTCTAAATTTTGGTCAAACTATATGAGGGATCAAAGCTTGATAATTTTAAGACCCGGATTAAGGACAAAGCTCAGACAAAAAAAGTCTACTCGAAATGCTTATACAGGGTCAAAAAAAGGAAAGAAGGACTCACGATGTGATTCAAATAGATAGAGGGATTCTTCAAAGGCATTGACCTAGAGTTATATGAAGATGAGGGTAACCAAATTTTGTACCCAGTAAAGAACATTTTGCAACAATTCAAGAGAATTTTGGCAGGTATAAATACCAAGGAGGATCTCCAAGTTCTATTTCAAGGCGGACATGCAGAGAACGTTGGAACATGAAGAAGAGATCAATTTATTTTCCATAGAATTGGTCACCTTTAGGGAGAAGCAAGAGTCGCGCCTTGATTTTAATTTCCAAAAGTTTTGAAATTTACTTTTTTTCACATCTCGCTCATCACTTTAAAATAAATTTATTTTTTTAATACCATAAAGTGGGTTGGTGGCAATTAGGTTAAATAAAAGTCTTCTAACCTTAAAGAAAGGTGGTCCTTTTTTTTCATTTAAAAATAATGAAATGTCATCCTCGTGTAATTTTTATCATACCTTTTCTTTAAATAATTTGTAAGAATTTTTTTTAAAATTTTGTAAAATATATATTTTTACTTTATTTTTTGTATATAAATTTTGACGATCGTATACTTGTGAGAGTAATGTTTTTTACATTTTTCAACTTTGATCAAAATGAGTCAAATTTTATATCAAAATTCATCACTCAACCAACCTGGATCTAATGGTGAGGTTTGTCTTGTCTCAAGAGGTCATCCATGAAATTTTTTCTGCAAACCCCCATTAAATGCACGTTCAAAACTACCCATTTGATCCATTTTTTCTCAAACCCCAAATTTGCAAACAAACTATCATAACATCAAACCCAAAACCCTCAGTTTTATAATAAAAAAACCTACAAGTGTGTTTCATACCTTGTAATGTCCCAAATCCTTCATGCATAACCATAAATTCAACTTTTCACCTTGTCCACACAAGCTAGGGTTATAACTCCAAATCAACCATGAAAGATTTGATACCAATTTGCTAGGAAATAATGCATATAGCCAATTATATTCAATTTATTTCCTAAATAACCCATGAGAGACAAACATACATAAAAGCCTATATAATCATCTTAATGCAAAGATTAAATAAACAAGCCACAAGATAAACACACAAAATACCTTAGGAAAAACTTCATGAGGGAAAAACCCACCCTCCAAAATTATCTATACTTCATTGTATTATGCAACCATAAAGAAATATAAAGAACTCAAATAGTTACAATGAACACCTTTGGAAAATCAAGCCTTCCAATGCATTCCCATATGTCCAAGCATGTATCCACATATCCCATGTCATGCTTCACAAATGCAACCTTTAGAAAGACTCGACAATAATAGCCCAAACCACTAACATATACTTACTTTGATAGAAAACTCACACTAAATAGAACGTAAAATCATGTGCCACAAAATTATGTGAACACGATACCACTGACCCCTTATTTAATATTGGGTACTAAGTTTACACTTTATATTAAATGACTTTCCTCAATATTAAAAAATTATAATATCATGTCCCAATGTGACACCCACATTAAATATAATCCCAATGTTATAATACAACACATAAAGTGGCCCCCGAGAATGGAATATTTACAAAATCTTTATGAGATCTCTACGTGATGCACATCCATCTAGGTGCTCCTAGGTACAACACACATAATAATAAAATATAACATTACAAATATTATGCAAGGTGTACAACACCTTATCCCAGCACAAGGTACCATAATGATTATGATGGGTTTTTTGTTAGATTTAATCTACATCGCAACAAACAATACCACTTAGGAAACCGCCTTAACCAATTTGAGGGGTTACATCCACCACTACAATATTCATGAGCCCCAATTAAATGTCTAAATTTAAGAAAAACTCCTTCAAATTTTGGGAGTTAATTCCAAAATTGTCTAAAAATTATATGATCTTATGAGTTTCATAATAATAATGTCTGAATAAAAAGGATCTTGTTCAATCCAAAAATATCCACACCAACCTCAAGATGTTTTTTGGATTCCAATTATGAGATTTTTTCTTTGAATAACATTCAAGATAACCATTAAATTCCCTTCAAGATTCAAAATAATATAATGAATCCATAAGGAAAAAAATTATCCCTAGGAAAATAAATCTATCTCTAAACTCATTGTTTGCCCCATGGTCAAGCTTCATAAAGGCTCCATAAAGGAAAATTCCCTTATTGTCTTTTATAAGACAACCAAAACTAAATGGACTTATAAACTACATCCAATAGGAAAACAAAATAATAATTACTATTGTCATTATATTTTTATTTTTCTTTTGTCCTTGAAAGCTATGAATATTTCATGAATACTTAGCTATTAGAAATATTTTCCTTCAAAATCAACAATACTCATTTTCTAAATTATGTTTAGAATTAAACTCGTTAAGGCCAAACGTATTAAATCCATAACTTCAAGAATCAAACCATGAACATAAATTTTGATAATGTAGGTTTGAAGATTAAAAACAACTTGTTGAGTAGATGCAATGATGACTACACGTAAATCTCATAATTAAACTAAAAAAATATGATCTTTTTTTATATAATTATTTTGATTTGCATACTAAACATTCTATCAACCAAAAATGAGTGATAAAAAATATAAGAATATTTTTCTTAGATTGTTTTGGGAAGGTTTACTTTTAGAGCCCACATCCCATATAATGTATCCACTAAGAATAACATTGCTCACATATGTCCATTAAGGACCAACAATGGGTCTACCAGTTGTACCATATGCTTTGACACTAAATTATCTCTTGAAATATTCAATTCTAGATTTATGTTGTAAAAATCACATGATCTTATTATTTTGACATAACTTCCTCAACTCATTGTTGGTGGTTTGTTGACTAATTTTGTTGCCTATTAGCCTTCTATTATAAAACAACAACCCTTACTTTATTACTTTTAATATAAAAATATATAACCTCTATATAATAAAAATAAAAACATATTATAAAAATATTACTATATTTTTTAAATTTAAAATATTCATTAATCTTGCCTACTAAATTACCCACTACTTACAAATAGTACTAATACAATAATTATATTACTAAATCATACCCATAAAATTTTGTAAAGCAAAAAGATAGATTTATCCTAAACCTATTCACTTAAAAAACATATCTTAAGGAATTTCCCTCTATAATATTCAACTTTTGCCCCCCAAATGTTAAACCTTGTCACAGAAGTGTTGGTATATAATAAAGTTAATCCCATAACTACAAACAACAAAGGTTGAAATCATGATATGTACTCTTTACCATAACACTAAAGAAACATTTTCCAATCAAAATTCATGGCCATTTGACTAAGTTTCAAAGTAATCTTTTCAACTAATAAAAATCTTGAACCAACCAATATTTTAGACATTATCCAACTTTGGAAATCACTCGTGACAACTTTTACATCACCAACTTAAATGGGGAATCTTGGGATGTTTCATCACCTTTCCTAAACTTTGTAAAATGACCAACTTTAATTTATTCTATAGACCTTTTTTGGTCCTCTAAAAAATAAATCTAACATATTTATTTTACTTTTCAAGCTAGTAAATGAATTAAATTAAAAAGAACATAGTAAAAAAAATTAATACTTTAAAAAGATGGATAATAAAATAAAAAACACTCTGCTCTTGTGGGAAAAAGTAGTCAAATGCAAACAAAAATGTGCAAATTAATTTTTTCAAACCCCAAACTCCCAAATTAGTAGTTGTCTTTTGTCGAACCCTATCCACCCTAATTTGTTACGGAGGTAAATAGAATACCCCTAAGCAAATACCAAAGCAAAAAAGGGGTTAAAAAAAGATACACTAAAGCAGCAAACATATAAAAAAATCGTAGACCCCAAGGAGGATGTCCTAACAAAAATCTGTGAAACTGATGTATCAATATTGGCAGAAAAAGAAGCCAAATACCTATTCATTAAACACATGCCTATATTGATGAGCAATTATGTTAAACAGAGAATGCGTAGGCACAAATAGTACATAGGTGAGCGTCCAACCCGTAACAAAAGATGTAACGACCACATAACTCACACAAGGAGTATGTAACGCAAGAGTTTGGAGTATGGAAAATTTAACGCAAATAACGTGCGACAGTGTATGCATTATAAAGAGAGTGTTTTGATCATGATCACCTCATAGCAAGTTAAAGAAAATAAGTACAGGGTGCCCAATAGAATGAGCAGACATGAAGAAAGAAAAATATGCACAACCACACTTGTAGCCGAGTACATCACATGCATAAGATTAAACTAGTATTTATTGATTCAAAGAGGTTGGGTTTATGTTACAAATTGGCTCTGCACAGCTAGTAGCAACTGCAAGGTGTCCTTGTCAAAGGACAATACGCGTCTATCAACCTTCTCTGCCAAATCCCAAGAAGAGATCTTGACAGAAAGAGACGGCGCCAAACCCAACCCACTAGCTGAGAGTTTACTATCGTTTTCATTTTCATTTGTTGATGTGCCTACTAAATTACCCACTACTTACAAATAGTACTAATACAACAATTATATTACTAAATCATACCCATAAAATTTTGTAAAGCAAAAAGATAAATTTATCTTAAACCTATCCACTAAAAAAACATATCTTAATTCAACTTTTGCCCCCAAATGTTAAACCTTGTGACCGAAGTGTTGGTATATAATAAAGTTAATCCCATAACTACAAACAACAAAGGTTGGAATCATGATATGTACTCTTTACCATAACACTTAAAAAAAACAATTTTCCAATCAAAATTCATGGTCATTTGACTAAGTTTCAAAGTAATCTTTTCAACTAATAAAAATCTTGAACCAACCAATATTTTAGACATTATCCAACTTTGGAAATCACTCGTGACAACTTTTACATCACCAACTTAAATGGGGAATCTTGGGATGTTTTATCACCTTTCCTAAACTTTGTAAAATGACCAACTTTAATTTATTCTATAGACATTTTGGTCCTCTAAAAAATATTCCTCTATTTTTAAAACTCTTATTCTCTTCAACTAAATTTGACTTCAATTTAGTTCATGCTTAATTTGTGTCATAGTCTTGTTTTGTATGTGAATAGATACATTGGATTTTCAAAAAATATTTGCTTTTCTCCATGGAAGGACCCCACAAGGCAGCCGACTATTACTTTGTCATCAAGTAGAGAATCCCAAAAAGTATAAGAGACACAAAAGGTTACATCAATTCATTAGGTTTTATATTATATAAATATTTTTATGGAATAATAGTATAAGGCTAAGAGAAAAGGAAAAAAAGTTGATAGGATGACCAAATCTATAGAGTCATTATTAAGGTAAGCTTTATAAAAGCTTTAGATCCTTGTCTATCATCAATTATAAGACTTTGCATGCAATATAAATCAATTATGTAAGGACAACTCATTTGAGTTGGTATCATCTTCTTTTTTATAATCATTTCCCCCTTAATAAGAGAGTCCTTCTGTGGGTTGGATTAGGCGTGTCCTTTTGCATTTGGTAGGGTTTTTTTTGGGTGTGGCAAGATGATTGCAAGCCTATATATATATATATATATATATATATATATATATGAGGGAGTATGTATTTGAATGAACTAGAAATTGTTCTTTTTTAAAAATTTGTGACATGTAAAGATATCTCATGATTTTATAAATCTTTAATATAGCTAGTAGTTTATTATATGGTAAATTAGAGTAAGGATGAAGCTACTAAATGGTATCATAGGTAGATAGTAACTCTACCATATTTAGCATGATCAATGGTTAGTAACTCTATCTTGTTTAGTATAAATTTAATATGTGACAATCATGTGCACTATACATGGAACAAAAATATGGACATGAATAATTATTACTAATTTTAAAAAAAATAAAGAACTTAAAATTCACACTACATAGTAAGATTAACTAGCCTAATGTGAAAATGAACAAAAGATATGACAATATAACACATTAGTACCCCACAAAGTGTCACTTAGGGAGTGACAAAATAAGGGAAATCCTCATACATGGGTTTTGGAAAACAAGACTTTCTTAGGTACCCATGCAAAATATTATCAATGAAGAAAGGAGAAATCTGTTGGGAAAATCTGTCTCAACCTTGTAGTCACAGGTGGCATCTATTTTTAATAAATGTTTTGTTTGAGCATGGATTGTTCCAACTACTTCCTTGGAGGTTCATTTTGGATATATAAGCATGCTGGTAAAGTTTCGTAGAAAGACCATGTTCAGTTTTGAAGATATTTAAATTTTCCATTTTGATAGGGCGGTACGAAAACTTTGAACTCAATTTTGAAGGCCTTCAAGGCTCTGGAAGGGTTCAAAGCTTTTTCAAAATGATACTTCATTGTCCCAACCATAGAGCGCTTTGAGAGGTTTTCAAAAAGTGGTTATAATAGAAAATTGGGTACATGATTTAAAATTTATGGCCTCTAGAAGTTGGGTCTCCTGAAATAGGAAAAGTAAAAATGTGTTGGACACAACATTGAGTGGTAAAAGAGGGTTACACATGTTGGTGTGTGTATTGACACATCATCGGTCATCTTGTATTGGATATAAGATGGGCACCACCTTATTGGGTGCTTTTAGCCCATGGTTTTGCTATATTGTTTGACGATTTCTTGTATTGTATCTCCCATATATGAGGTGTGTGAGATAGAGTTTGCGTGTAAGAGTCCTATAGCTTTCTAAATATTTCTGGGTCTATGGTCGGTGATATGCTCTGCAAGTATATTGTAATCTATTTTTTATTACTAAATAATATATTGGGCTACTTTTGGAGTGTGGGGCTTTTCTCTGGAAAGGGTTTTCCCCACGTAAATAATTGTGTTATGGTATGCATGTTATTTATGTTACTTCTATTAAGTTTCTATATTTGTTATAAAGATTTGAGAATTTTTTTGCATTACCCTCTCCTCAAGATTAGAGTAGGAAGTTGTTCAGCTACTTAACTTCCTTACAAAATAAAGATGTATCTAAAATATCTCTCTAGGGAAAACACCTTCACCCCAAGCACGTATGAAATCCAAACACTTCAAATCGTAATCAAAGTTCCATTGATGATATCAAAAAATCAATACTTAACTAAGTAATAGTACACGCTAAGAATAAAATGATAGTGAAGTTCTTGAATGAAGTATACATGGGTTTCAACATGTATAGTATTTTGGTGCTCCACTAGGTTGCAATAAATATGAATTATACTTTGACTTTCATACCAAAATGTGGTGGGATGCTTGCATGCAATTCCAAACATTTATAAATGTTGTAAATCTAAAGAGTCTCCTAGTAAAAAGACTTATAAAAAATCAATTAATAATGATAAAACTAGATTTATGATTCTAAACATCACCAACCCAATTTGATTAGTGGGTCCCATAAACTAAGAAGACTTGCTTTGTATGTATTAAATACCGAAGTGCATACCTATCTAAAAATATCATATAATATTCCTAACTGCTACTCAATAAATCTTATAAATATTATAAGAGAAACAAAAGTTAAGTACTAGAGAGAAAAAGATTTATCTAGATAACTCTATATTAAATAGAGAAGGTTATGCACCATTCTTGGTATATTGTAAAATCAATTAGAAGTTTAGTACTTTGGTAGAGAAGGTAGATCCTAATCGAAATAGAATTCATGTCGCTTGAAATGGAGCATGTGTAATCAATGAAGTACACAAAGGGAGTACTTCTACCATATAATGAATACTGCTTTCTTAGACTAAATGACTTACAGATAAACAAAATAGTGAAGAAATCCAAATCTATTAGCTCAAAAATTTCCCCACATATAAATTTCCTCCTCAAGATTTACACGAATGCAATTATTGTTCACATCAATAGATAATGAACACACCAATGATGTTATATAGTAATGTCAAGTGTAAGACATATTGATTTTATCTTTGTTCAATTCATCTAATGAGCATACCAATGATATTTTATAGTCCTAACTCTAAGTCGAATTTTGGGTTGTTGAGTCGAGTTTGAGTTTTTAAAGTTTGACTATGATTGAGAAATGACAGTGAGGGAGAATTAGAAACAAAGTGAGAGATATAATTCAAGTGAGATTGATGTTGTGTCCTCCCAATTATCACTATAGAATTATTGTTCCACAAAATCAAGAGAGAATTTAATTCATTATAAGTAGTACAAGTGATATGATATGTTAGTATGATATTAGTTTTAGCAACTAGGGCACACACATAACATCATATTATATATCATTTCTCATGCCAATAGACCCTCTCCTGCATAGATTGATTGAAGAGTAATCACCCATCAATATTTATGGCATTGAGCAATGCTCCAAAGATGATAAAATATACAATGATTAAGCCATGTAATGCATAGCAACAAAGTCAAGTGTTTGCACATGAAAAATAGAGACATAAATACTGCATGGCATATATACTTTGAGATGGAATTAAATAACACATGATAATTGGATTTGGCTCATTGAGTGTAAAAATGCAATTCAATGTCAGGTTGGATATCTCATGTCTTGAGATCTAGATCATATTAGTTCTGAAATCTCTTCCTTTTCCTACTTAAGGTTATTTCAATTTTTAAACCACTATTTTGAAGAATCATTTGTCAAAATTGAACTATTCCTCTTCATTACCAAAGTCATGTATGTTTCACATAAATCTAATTGATACATCATTTTTTCACCACAATAATATAGTGATATGGATCTAAGATAATTAGATGACATCACTATTTACAAGCTTGATTATCTCTAATTATTAATTGGGAAAATTCAACATCTAAGATTTTAGTACTAATATTATTGTTTAAAAATAATTTAACATACATGAACTATGAAAAAGTAAAACCCAAATAGAGGTATTAAATTCAATAGCTAAACTGCAATATTATATACTATGAGCAATTCAAAGTTTAGGTTTCTAAGGTTGAAATTTGATCAAAAACTATTATTATAAGGTTTCAAACATTTTAGTAGCAGCTTTGATGCTATGCCAATTGGGCCTTTCAATCAAATGGTTTAGTGTATTATTGAGCATCTTAAGATCTATTTCAGGTCTTAATGTTGAACAAGTGTGTTGAGTTGGCATGGCACGTTACATAGGTGAATATTAATAATCAAACCATAATTGATATGTTTTTATGGTAGTCTATTCCATGGCAAATTGTCATCAGATTGAATGAGTTAACATAACATGCAATCAAAAATGGGTCGGCCCCCTTGCTTTGGCTGCTTTATTATCAAAAAAAAATAACATTCAATCAACATAAATGAAAATGAAAGTTTGGTTGAGAAGCTATTAGATAATTGAAGTGAAATCCTTATCACTATGAAATCATTTTGTTATTTTCATTTTCAAATCTTAGAAAATCCTTGTCACTATGAAGCTGTGAATACATTTTCAGTCTTTTTCCCGGTGGTTATCAAAGGTAAAGCCACTTCTTGCCATTTTTTCTCAGATTCATTGAAAATGACAAATTCAATGCTTATTTTTATTCTAGAGTTGTGGTGATGGATATGCTTTGGATTATTAGCTTCTTGTGTTTTTTATATGAAGTTTTAATTCCAGTCCCTTTGTGAAACCCCATATTTACATGTGTTGGTTTTCATTTGAAGCTTTTTGTGTTCATGGCATTGTGTAAAATGGAACAAACCAATTGGGTTTCCTCGTATCCATTTTTTGGGAGCTTATGTTATCTTAAAACCTGTTAAGTCCTCAGAGTTTTGAGTTTGTTTTCAATGGAGATCGGTCATATAAATGAATATACAGGGGTATCAAGTTTCAAAACATCTTTGAGATATGAGCGTCTAATGAAAAATTGACATGTTTTTGCAGAGATCCAGATTGATCATTTATGTAGAAAATATATTTGGGCTTTCTTATTTAGGATTTTCATTCAGTGAATTCTGAATAGAAAAGATAATACCAATCGATCAAACATTGTCCCTTTGTGTCATTGTTTGATCCCCTCTTTTTGAAGAAAAGATCTTATTTCCAGTTAAAATACCGTGCAGAGTAAATTTTCTGAGTTTTGTTTGCTGTTTTCAAGGGCCTGTATATGGTCAAGCCAGGTGATGGCTGATTGTTTGATATTGATTGAGATTTTATAGAAATTACTAGTGTATACGTTTTTGAAATTTGGTTTTTTAGATGCTAATTGATTGCAGGTTTTCTCTGGAATTTACTTCATATTTTTTTCTTATTTTGAATTCAAATAATCATACAAGAAATATCTATGAGATTCTCAAAAGTTACAATTTAAAATTTTATTTATTTAGGTATTATTTTTATATTACAAACTAATTATGGAAAATCGAGAGTCACAACTTAGAATTCTATATTAGATTATTCCTTAACACCTTGCTTACAATGAATCAATTCGGTTAAAGAAATTGAGGACCAATATTATTTTGAATATGTTGGATGAAAGCATTAGCAAGTTTTTGAAATGAATCAATTGAATAAGGAGGCAAGAAACAAAATCATTGTAAGACCTTATCTCTATATGTCCTAGTAAATGATTTAGTCATAAGTCTGTGATCATTAGATAAGTCACTACACAAGGTATGAAATATTTTCACATGAGTCAAGGGATCACATTTTTTATTATATGTCTCCAAGTGCGGCATTTCATGTATTGAGAGATAATGGCACGAAGGATATCTTGGGACAAAGGGCTAGCAATGTCACAAGTGAGAATATTGAATTTGGATTGGGTTATGAAGGCAAGTTGTTGTTGTAAGGATGAACCACTTTGCGTGAGGTTATTAATCATTTGTTTGATAGATATGTTGGTATTGGACATGTGCGGGGGACGTAGAATGTTATGTGAAATTGATGGAGGTGGTACATTTGTAATGTTCCCTGTTGAGAATTGCTTAGAGTTTGCCTGATTTCTTGATGTCATGTAATGTCCCCTTACACATTGTCGTAGGGTTTTGGCTAAATTCTTATAAATCTGGCTAAATTCTTATAATTCTAATTTTAGGAGACTTCTTTCTATCTATAATTTGTTTAGAGCTCTTTATTCTTTGAAAAATGGGGGTATAATTTGTTTAGAGCTCTTTATTCTTTGAAAAATGAGGGTATTGAGTGTGATTCATATATGCATATACTATCAATCCATTTTCAATGAATTAGACAAATGAAAGAATAATCAATGCAATTATCTGTTATCTTGATGTTACACAAGAATTATATTGTCAAACCATACTTCTGGTATAGTTCTTTGATCTGAACTCGATATATAACTCTTCTATGAGATGACTCGATAATGTCCAACCAAATGGATTGATAATAGTATCCAAAATGGCAATTTTAAATTATTTAGAATTTCCTACCATGGTATCTGATTTAATAATAGGTGAGTTGATAGTACCACATCACACATGTAATGTGAATGCTACAAACATTGTATACAAAAGTATAATTATGCAAAAACTATCCAATCGATTATAGCCTTGGTAGGGAAAAATTGTATTTAAGATGGTAAAGGGATATTGATATGATAATGATAGAGGAGTTTGGATTTAATTCCGAATTGATCCTTTATGGACCCAATGGATTACAAATGCACCTACTACCAGATCGATCTTCTTAGAAGTCTCTAATTTAAACTAATTAGTGGTTCCTCATTCTTGTCATTTTCTTCTCCTACTTGTATCTGCGTGGGGAGAAGTCTTTGTCTTTTGGATTTTATTGGGTCATCTAACGGGCTAGAGGTTAAGTATTGCTTTTAAAACATCATTCAATATGTTACATTACCATTTGAGATGTTAGATTATATTTCATATTTGGTTTATATTATATCATATGCTATATATGTTGGAATAGTCCCAAGGGACAACTGAGAGGGGGGGTGAATCAGTTATCAGATAGTTTTAATTATTTTCTCCAATTAAGTACAGAATATCATTAAGCATATACACAATAAGATAACACAAAATAGAACACCACAATTTTGGTTACGGGGAAACCAAAATAGGTAAAAACCCCGGTGGGAATTAGCACCCAC
>MU224538.1:5413406-5426237 GCA_018584345.1 Thuja plicata | reverse complement strand
GAACAACTCCTAACAGGGTTGAAAGATCTTTTAACAAGGATTACTATAAACAGTATAGTTCTTTGTGGGTACTAATTCCCACCGGGGTTTTTACCATTTGGTTTCCCCGTAACCAAATTGATGTGTTTTGTAATGTGTTATCTGAATGTGCATTTTCTTTGTATCAATCTGGATTAATAAGTATAAGAAAAAGATAAAGTTGTTGATAACTAATTCACCCCCCGCCCCTCCTCTCAGTTATCCCTGAAGTATTCTAACAGTTTTTGCACTTGGGTAGGAGACAGTCTTAAGGATTCATCCTCATCATGAGAAGAATGGTAAGAGGGATTCTCAACAATAGGAGGTTTGTCATTAGTAAACATAGTGGTATCGTCTATATTCTTATGGAATACATTAGAAGACTCGGGATTACCACCTTAAAGGAACCCATAAGTCTACAACTTCTCTCTGAAATCCTATATGTAGGGCTCAAGTTTATAACATTCATGCACAAAGAAAGGAAAATAAGAGATGCCTAAACAATGAAAACTAGTAAGGGATTGATCATTTAAATATCTAATGAAGTAAATGAAAATCAAATCTGAAATAGAAAGATAGAGATCATGCAAAATAAGACTTAATTTATCATAAAGATTACACATGCAACCTAATGAAATGCATGAAGTAAACTCTAATCATTCAAAATGTAGTAATGATGTAAATGCAATGCATACAAATAAGATCTAGACATCCAAATCAAAATGAAAGTGCTATGATTTTTTTCACCAAAATGTAATGAAATAAAAATTGGGGCGGGGAGGGGGGTGGGGAGGGATGGAATGAGTGTTCACTAGGATGATAGAAAGCATCACATTCCAAATTTTATCTTTCATTTGTTACATTAAGAAGGGAAAAGTACCCACTGTGCTCAAGATGGACTTGAGCGTTGAACAGGTGTAAGGTTTTCTCCCTTCCACTATGAGTAGAATTGATTGATTGAATTTGGAATGAGGAAGAAAAGTAAATAGGATGAAAGTAGGAAAAATCTATGCACACAGATAATAAACATATTGATATAATCATTCTGAGACCAGATCTGAGAAGCAAACAGAGCCACTGACATGCACTAGAAGTTTTTGATGGACTATAACTGATTGAATGTTTGAAGATGATAAGTTGATGATCACCAAGATGCAAAAAGTAAATCCAAGACATTAAATATGTTAATCTATTGTATTGTCATTGATGTCAACTTAATATGTTATGATTTCTCATACACATATTTTCACAATATTTGAAGATCTAAGGAAATAATTTTTTATCGTCGGTAAAGGTATACACCGAGTGACATGGTTAACCAAGAACAGTGAACCCCAAGTAGTTCATAGTGTTTCCTAAAGGATAGACAACACCAATGGATAATGTTACCTAAGAGACACAGTAGTAGCTGAGATCAATGTTACCTGAGAGCAGTAGTAACCGAGCAAGTGGTACCCGAGCAAGTGTTACCGAGAAAACTAAGAGTTGATAACCAAAATCAACTGGAGTTAGAAAATGATAAAACTACTTAGCTGGCCGAGCTATATTTAGAGTTAACTGATTGATTGTTTTATTCTTATTGACCAATTGAACTAAGGATAAGAAGAAGATTTAAAGCTAGTTTTATCCATAGTTGTCAAGGAGAAATCTATGGAATAAAACTAAAGCAAAGCTAAAAAGATTAAACCAATGCATGGCGAGATTTGCGGATCAAGAAGCAATCTACGTCAAGAACAAGAAAGACAAGGAGATTGAAAGCTAAATCATGTTTATATAAAGAGACAAGTAATTCATTATGAAAGAGAGGAATGCTAAGTATAATTCTGGTGAAGATAGAAGTCTTCATGCAAACCTGATCATACAAGCTGAAGAACAGAGCCAAGAAATTCTGCATACACCAAGCAACAGAAGCAAGAGCATTCACCGAGCAGAAAGAAAAAAGAAGGGGAGAAAAAAGAATTAAAGAGAACATTGATCAGGAAGGTATTATGGACTAACAATAGATCTAAAAATCTTCAAGTTAAGTTGTATTATTGAACAGATCATTTATTGTTTTAGTTTAACCATTGATTCAGAAAATCTCTTAACCGAGTGGGATTTAACCATCCTTATTGTATTGAGATACTCAAGAGCATCAAAAAAATTTCAGGTTGACAACATAGTGAATGCTAGTTCAACTGATAAACTGTTAGTTTTGAATCCTCTAACAAGGTCACACTTAACAATGTGATTGTTACCTTTAACAGGGTTGGATATTCATCGAGCTCACTTCAGAAGAGTGAAAACTTTGGGTTACCAGTCCCAAGTGGTTTTTCCCTTAACAGGCTTTCCACATTAAAAATACATGTGTCAAATGTGTATATGGTTCATTTCTTTGTTTTTTTTCTTTACACATTACTAAAAAAGGATTGGTCAGTAAACACTAAGTTTTAATTACTGCTACTCGGTAAAGGTTAAAGAAAAGATAAGCAGTATATTCACCGAGCAGTATATATTTGATAATATTACTTAAGGCAAACATCTTGAAGGACTGAAAGATAACTAGAGGATATTATATGTGAGATATAAATGTTTGGTTGAGTTTTTGGAATTATTTTTAACACCACTAATTCAACACCNCACCCCCCCCCCCCCCCCCTCTCAATTATTCTAACAATTGGTATCAGAGCTTTGGTGCTTGGAAGAGAGTTTAAAGACTCAATCTAAAGATCACAAGATGAGTAAAAGGGATGTGCCTAAGTTGAAAAAGGACAACTTTGCATCATGGAAAAGAAGGATAAGACTCTATCTATTAGGTATTGGAAATTATGTCACACAATACTTGGATACTGAATATGTTGCACCAACAGGACCTCTGACTATTGATCAATTGAGAGATAAAAATGAATGCAACTCTATGATGATAGAACTTGCTTCTTCACTGTCTAATGCTGAATTTGAAGATGTCAAATCATGAAAAAGTGAAAATCAAATGTGGGACAAACTCAAGCCAGTACATGGAGGAGACACCAATGTGTTGAGAGCTAAAGCTGAAAGCTTAAGAGGAAATTTTAATGATCTAAGAATGAAAGATGGAGAGAACATCACTCAGTATAGTATCAGAATCAAAGAGGTTCTTAATTCTATCTGTGGAGTAGGAGGGAAGAAATAATGGTAAGTAAAATTCTAAGAACCTTACTACCTATTTATTCTATTAGAGTATCTGCAATTCAAGAAATGAGAGCAGTAGCAAATAATAATGTTACTCTTGATAGTTTGATTGGTAGACTTATTTCATTTGAGATGAACAACTATGACAATAGTGTCTTACCAACTATTGAGTCTGCATTCAAATCTTCTCTGAAAATAAGTAAATCAAGTCATAAACACACTATGAGAAATGATAGTGAAAGTGATAGTGATGAACATGAACTTGTTGAAATTGAAGCACTAATGGCTAGAAGATTGCAAAGAGGTAAAGGTAGATAAAAAGGTAAATTATCATTGGTATGTTTTAATTGCAAAGAAATTGGACACTTTGTTGCTAGATGCCCTAACAAGAGAAAAGATGAAAGAAAAAATGAGAGATCTTATGAAAATAAGTTTGACAGAAGTGATGACTAAGACTACAGAAGCAACTGACACTCTAAAAAAAGAGATAACCGAGACTACAAGGACAAAGGAAAGAAGGCTTGTTACCTAGTTGAAAACAAAGCTAAAAATATTGACACTGAACCTGATGAAGATGTTGAGGTAGTATTTGTTTCTATGAAGGATGATTTAGATGAAGAAGAAAGGTATGTTGAAACTGCACTCATATCTAAAGTTAGCAAAAATGATGTCTAGATTATTGATAGTGGTTGTATTCATTGCATGACTGGAGATAAGGAAAAGTTTGAAACTTTTGAATATTATAATGGTTAATTAGTAAGGATGGGTAATGACTCACCTTGTCTAGTTGAAGGAAAAGGAACCATCATGTTGAATAATCTAATCAGATGTGAAAATGCATATTGGGTAAAAGGATTTAACTATAATTTATTGAGTATTTCACAACTGAATAACACAGGTCACCGAGTTGCATTTGAGAACAAAAAGGCAAAGATCTACAATGGAATAGGAAGGTTGATCGGTACTGGTGAACAAACAAAAGGTAACCTATTCTATCTTGATAATATTGAGACCACTTGTTTATTGGATAGAAATGAAGACATTTTATTATGGAATAAAAGGTTATGTCATGTGAATTTTGACAACATGGTTAGGATAAGCAAGAAAAGGAAAGTAAGAGGCTTACCAAGTATGTCAAAACTCAACCATGTCATGTGTAAGAACTGTCAAAAAAGAAAAATGTCAAAGTCTAGTTTCAAGAGAAAAACCTACACATCTAATGCTATTCTAGAGTTAGTCCATACTGACTTATGTGGACCAATGAGAACAAAAATCTATTATGGTGATAGATACTTCATTCTATTTGTTGATGACTATTCTAGGATGATGACTGTCATGTTCTTAAAAGAGAAATCTGAAGCATTTAAGATGTTCAAATGGTATAAAGCTATAGTTGAAAAGAAAAGTGGAAAAGAAATTAAATGTTTAAGATTAGATAGAGGAGGAGAATTATTTCTGATGAATTCACTAACTTTTGTAATGAGCATGGAATTACAAGACAGGTTTTTGCACTGAGAATACCACAGCAAAATGGGATTGTTGAAAGGGGGAATAGATCAATTGTTGACTGTGATAGAACACTGATTATTGAAAAAGGAATCACACAAACATTCTGGAGAGAAGTTGAAAGTACTTATGTCTATACACTGAACCATGTTCAATTGAAGAAAGACACCAATAAGACACCTCATGAGCTATGGTATGGATACGCACCAAATGTAAGTTACTTTAGAATTTTTGGAATTCAATGCTATATATTGAAAGATGATATAAATGGGAAGCTTGACTCTAAAAGTGATGAAGGAATATTTCTAGGATATTCTACCAAAATCAAAGCTTATAAATGTCTGAAAAAATCCTCTAACAAAATCATTGAAAGTGAAAATGTTAAAGTGGATAAATTTGCTGAGAAAAATGATGAGGAAATCATAAAGGAACTGGAAGACTACAACATATTTGTCTACATTGAAGAACCTGACACTCTTCCCGAGCAACAATGTAACACTACCAAGTGATAGAACATTGCAACCGAGCAATAGGCTGCACACACCAAAAATTAGGAAAATGATCAGAATGTTGACCCGAGTGATGACGATCAGAATGAAGATCAAAATGATGATCAAAATGATGAACAGCGTTCTGAACCTGTAATTTCTAAGTATTTCAGAAGACACCATCCATGGGACCAAATCATTGGAGACAAAAGAGCTGGAATGAGAACAAGAAGTAAGTCACTTAACACTAGATGTTTGATTTGTGATTTTGAGCCTAAATCTATTAATACTGCACTTGAGAATCAAGAATGGGTTAGTGCAATGAATGAAGAGATTGAACTGATTGAGAAGAACAAAACATGGAAATTAGTACCTAGACCGAGTGACAAAAATGTCATTGGTACCAAATGGATATTCAGAAAAAAACAAAATGAGAATGGAGAAGTCACAAGGAACAAAGAAAGACTGGTATGCAAAGGGTATGCAGAAGAAGAAGGTATTGACTATAGAGAAACCTTTGCAACCATTGCTAGACTAAAAGGAGTAAGAATTCTACTTGCTTGTGTTGCTTTTAAAGGATTCAAAGTATACCAAACGAATGTTAAATCTGCATTTCTGAATGGAATACTAGAAGAGGACGTATACATTGAACAACCTGAAGGTTTTGTTGATGCTAACAAGAGGAACATGGTATTTAAGCTACACAAAGCCTTGTATGGATTGAAACAAGCACCGAGAGCATGGTATGAAAGACTTCACTCTTATCTCATTAGTATTGGATTCATTAGAGCAAGTGATAATAGTAATCTATATTTGAAAGGAGAAACTGATGATAAAGTTTTGATTGCTGAGATATTTGTTGATGATATCATATTTGGAGGTAATGAGATTCTATGCAAGTCATTTGCTGATGAAATGAGCAAAGAATTTGAGATTTCAATGTTTGGAGAGATCAATTTTTTTTATTGGTCTACAGATTCTACAATAGGATGTAGGCATCTACATCTCACAATCCAAATACATCAAAGAAGTTCTGAAGATATTCAAAATGGAGGACTCCAAACCAGTTGGAACACCTATGGCAACCAGATGGAAATTGACAAAGGACGACAAGACAATCAAGGTAAATCAGACCTTATGCAGATTTATGATTGGCAAAATAGTGTATGTTGTACATACTAGACCAGATATAGCACATGTAGTTGGTATAGTTTCAAGATTCTCTTCTAATCCCAAGGAATCACACATGATTGTTGTCAAACAAATTTTGAGATATCTAAAGAATACCCAAGACTATGGTCTGTGGTATAATAAAGAAGACAAATTTGAGCTACAGTTTTATACTGATGTTGATTGGGATGGAAACATAGATGATAGAAAGAGCACAACAGGAGGACAATTCTTTATGGGTGACAGACTTGTCACATGGATAAGTAAAAAGAAAGGATGCATATATCAATCAACTGCAGAAGCAGAATATGTGGTTGCTGCTAAAAATTGCTCTAACATTGCATGGAACAAGCAATTGTTGAAAGGTATAAATGAAGAAATTCTTGACCCACTAATTATCTATTGTGATGATACTTATGCTATAAACATTTCAAAGAACCTTGTAGTGCATGCTAAGACAAAGCACATAGCTATCAAGTATCATTACTTGAGGGAACAAGTACAAGAGAAAGAGGCGATACTAGAATATGTACAATCCAAAGAATAATTAGCAGACATATTCACAAAGCCATTGCCAAAAGATACATTTGAGTACCTGAGGAATAGACTAGGGTTCCAACCCTTGTCTACTGGTCACTAAGCTGACTTGGAGGTTGCATCAGCCTATACACATTATTAGAAGATCAATCATGTTGATGCAAATAAAGATATGAACTTCAATGCAAATCAGTCCACTCAAGGGACAAAAAGCTTCAAAGGGAAAAATATTGTTGGCTATTACAGAGCTACATTGCTGATGGAGAGGAGATTCATTATAGATTTTGTTTGGCATTGTTGTCAAAGGGAGAGAGATATCCAATAATGTGAAATATTCATCAAAGAAAAGAAATTGTCGAAGGGAGAGAGAAGAACATCCAAAGGGAGAAAAACTTCAAAGGAGAAAGATATTCAATGACGTAACCATCCACAAAAGGGAAAGAATTGGAGAAGAGATTCTACAAGAAAAGGAGAGACAAAATCAGAAAACAGAATTGCTACACCTGTCCATTGAAGGGAATGAAGAAAGGGAAAGCACTCTGCAAGAATCAAATCTAGGCTAGAAGATCTTAGCGAGACTCAGATATTTGTATTAGTTATAGAAAATTAAGTTTGGTATGATATGGAATATTTCATATTGTGTTGATAGTATGTTTCCATCAATTCCAAAGGGAAAGAGTGATGAACTATAACTGATTGAATGTTTGAAGATGATGATTTGATGATCACCGAGCTGCAGAAAGTAAATGCAAGACATTAAATCAGTTAATGTATTGTATTTTCATTGATGTCAACTTAATATGTTATGATTGCTTATACACATATTGTCACAACACTTGAAGATCTAAAGAAATAAAAATTATATCATCGGTAAAGGTATACACTGAGTGACAGGGTTAACCAAGAATAGTAAACCCTAAGCAGTTCACAGTGTTGCCCGACAGACAGACAACACCGATGAATAGTGTTACCCAAGAGACACAATAGTACCCAAGATCAGTGTTACCCGAGATCAGTAGTAACCAATCAAGTGGTACCCAAGAAAGTGTTACCGAGCAAACTAAGATTTGATAACCAAAATCAACGGGAGTTATAAAATGACAAAACTGCTTAGATGGCAGAGCTATATTTAGAGTTAATTGATTGATTATTTTATTCTTATCGACCAGTTGAACTAAGGATAAGAAGAATATTTAAAGATAGTTTTATTCACAGTTGTCAAGGAGAAATCTATGGAATAAAGCTAAAGCAAATATTTTAATATTAAAGCAATGCATGGTGAGATTTGCGGATCAAGAAGCAATCTACGTCAAGAACAAGAAAGACAAGGAGATTTAAAGATAAATCATGTCTATATAAAGAGACAAGTAATTCATTATGAAAGAGATGAATCTTGAGTATAATTCTAGTGAAGATAGAAGTCTTCATGCAGACCTGATCATACAAGATGAAGAATAGAGCCAAGGAATTCTGCAGAAACCAAGCAACAGAAGCAAGAGCATTCATTGAGCAGAAAGAACAAAGAAGGGGAGAAAAAGGAATTGAAGAGAACATTGATCAAAGAGGTATTATGGACTAACAATATATCTAAAAATCTGCAAGTTAAGTTGTATTAATGAACAGATCATTTATTATTTCAGTTTAACCATTGATTCAGAAAATCTCTTAACCGAGTGGGATTTAACCATCCTTATTGTATTGAGATACTCAAGAGTATCAAAAAAATTTCATGTTGAAAACATAGTGAATGCTAGGTCAAATGATAAACTGTTAGTTTTGAATCCTCTAACAAGGTCGCACTTAACAGTGTGTTTGTAACCTTTAACGGGGCTGACTCTTCACCAAGCTCACTTCAGAACAGTGAAAATTTTGGGTTACAGGTCCCAAGTGGTTTTTCCCTTGACAGGGTTTCCATGTTAAAAATCCATGTGTCAAATGTGTATATGGTTCATTGATTTGATGTTTTTCTTTACACATTACTAAAATAGGATTGGTCGGTAAACACTACGTTTTAATTACTACTACTCAGCAAAGGCTAAAGAAAAGATAAATAGTATATTCACCGAGCAGTATATATTTGATAAGATTACTTAAGCCATGCATCTTGAAGGAATAAAAGATAACTAGAGGATATTATATGTGAGATATAAATGTTTGGTTTATTTTTTGGAATTATTTTTAAGGCCACTGATTCACCCCCCACCCCCCTCTCACTTATTCTAACAGTTTCAGCCAATTCTTCCTATCAAGGGTGACTTGGACAGTCAAGGGTGATTAGACTCGCCCTTGTATGTTGGACTCAACCTTTTTCTACCAAAAAATGGATAAAGAGATTTAGGATTAGAAATTGGCTATCACGCCTTCCTGAATCTAGATCTGAAGCTCTACCGCTTGTCACCTACACACAAAATAGGAAAAAATTTGGGAGAAGGGGGTATGCCTTAGTCAAGACCCTATATAGGAATTAACGCTGAAATCAAAATGAAATTACAAAAAGGGAAAATTGTGTTGTCTGGTAGTAGAGGCTTGACAATTTGTATACCTTAACAAACATTAGACACCTCATGAAGATGCTTGAAAATTTATCTTGATGTAGTCTTGAGCTTGGATCTAGGATAGGAAGAATATGAATGCCTTCACACATGCTATTATCTATACATTACTCCATATCTTCCACTCTTGATGCTTGAATTGATTTCATTTCTCCTTGAATTGTTTGATTGCTATTGATTGACTTGCAATATAATGTATGGATCCAAAAATGAGGGAGGTAACCTTGCATTTATAGCTCACCAAGGCATTTGGGGCTTAAAAGTTAAAGGAGACCAACTTATGATATAAATACCCGCTCAAAATCAAAATACCAACCACCAATTCAATATTGGGCCAAAGTTAGTGTGTCAAGGGTGACTCCCAATGATAGGGTGACAAATTTTAGGACCCGTTGGTCCCAGGTCACCCTTGTTGAGGCAAAAATGACTCAAATTTTAATCAGGGCTGAATTTTGATATGAAGATTCCAAGAATGTGGGCCAAATTGGGGTCTAATCAAATATAAAAAGCATGGAATCTTTGGATATTAAATAGGGCCTAACTAAGGACCAAAATTGTAAGTGCTTATAATTTAGGATGCTACACATACCACGAATGTAGTTTATGTGTTGCTCCAACTCTCAAACCAATGCATATAACCCTTTATCATAGGTGTTATAATTGATCTTGGTTATTGATATCTCATTAAAATGATAAGATTTATGGGTTTTCTTGTTTATGAAAATCTCTTATGAGAATCTATATCGATCTCAAATAAGTTGTAGATGTTTTTGAAGGACTAGTATTGAGCTTGAGCAAAGCACTTTATTAAGTAAATGGAGGGCTTGATCTACTGTTGTATCCAATGATTTTTTTGGTTGGATAGTTGGTGAAGTGATCAAGCTATATGCAAAAGATTTTTAATGAATTTTTTCTTTAGATTTGTAGCACTATTAGGGATGGGCCAAATTTTTAGAGCTTTCATCTTGTTAGTTTTTGCATGTCCCCTAGTTTGATCAATAGTAAAATTGAGTTATTTGCTTAGCCAAAGAATGACCTTTCCATATTAGCTCAAAACTTGTGTTGTCTAAGTGAACATGCCAAATATGATCCTCCAAATTCTTTCTATACACAAGAATACTATCTTAATACAAATCTGAATTGACCCAATTGAGGTTAGATAATATTATTGATAAGTTTAAAAATATGTTGTAGTACCATATTTCAGCCCGAAGGGCACCATCAACCATTATTTAAGCCCAAAATGAGTTTTGAAAAAAAAATTCTAGAAATTGTAGAATACATTTGTACTTGATGATAGCTTGAAGATAGATTCCTCTTAATGAAATATTGAGATCCCTTGAGATGATCAAGGTTTATCTATTCTTTACAATAATTTTATCTAAAGCTATAAAGTCAATGACCATCTTCTATTCATCCTTCTCCTTCTTAGATATAATAAATGATACAGATCCATTTCGAGTTGTGCAAGGTTGTATCTTCCCTTCTTGCAAAAATTATGGAGCTACTTCTCTACTTTTGCACTTTCAATTTGTAGAGGGCGAATGTTGGCAAATTTGTTAAGAAAGACCCTATAACCAAATCTATGCTATGGAAACCATTTTGTCTCTTTGGAAAAAATTGAGTAACTCTTGACCAAATTTATCAAAGAAAGTGTTTGCAAACTCGCCTTGGTTATCCTCCTTAGCTGGGTGGATGATATAGTGTGCAAAGTATTTTGTAAGTTAACTTTCTTTACAATAGTTTTACTTGAAATGAAATGTGATTAGTCCTTGAATTAGATGTAAGATAATACACTTAAACATATTTTTGGATCTTGTAGGTGTTTATATATCTATCATAAGATTATACACTTTTCAATTGTTCATACTGGAATGAGGTTCCACGAAGTAGATTCAAGAATTCCAATGATGTTACATCACATTCAATTGTATGTTGGAAAGGCTTGATAGCAAATGTGAATACACAAACCTTCCTAATTATTTTACAAGGCCCATATTCTCATATCCATCATATATATATGGTTAAGGATGATCATATTTGGGGTGTTTCACTAAAAAGATTTTTTTTTCTTCCATTGTCAATGATCAAGAGTCGTATTATTCTTGATTTGGGAGTTTTGAGTAAAGCTAGACTATCGAGAGGCCTTAGAATAGTTCTTGATCACAAGAAAAAGGGTTGAGTTATAATCTCCAAAGGATTTCCAATTTTTACTATGGGTACAAATTATTCACATCTTCTATTTTCTTTTTCTACTCTTGTACAACTAAATTTTCTTCTTTACTACTTTTTAATACCATGCACTTCTTAGTTGGATGACCCTAATGTTTGTGATAGGTATATGAAATTATTTTTTGTTCTACTAGTCGGGGAGGAGGATTGATTTGGGAGTTTGATAGGTCATGAGGGTTTATAGATGGTTCAGTGGTACCCTATTGAATATCCATTTTAAGGCATATCTTATTATTTGTATCCATTGCAAGGCTTAAAAGCCCTACCTAAATATTCAACTTCAACCACAATTGGCAATTTACAAAGGCTAGTGGAAAGACCCAAAAGAAATTTAAGAAGAAATACCTCTTTTGAATATAGACATTCGAGAGGCCTTAGGGTAGTTCTTAATCATGAGAACAAGGGTGGGGTTGCTAATTAGTATGGGCATAATTTTTACATTTGTTTTCTTTCACTACTCTTCCACAAGGAGATTTTTCCCTTCTTTCCTACTTTGTGGAACCTTGTTCTTCTTAGTTTAATGTCCCCAACACTTATGATAGGTTCAAAATTGTTTTTATTTATTAGTAGTGGAGTTGGATTGGGCCTTGGGTTTTCTCCCCAATGTTCTTGAGTTCGATTCAATACCTAGATTCATCTATTGCTACTAGATTGAAAACAACTTGGTTCATCCCCAAAGGATTAATTTTGCTCCATCTTGCCCCTTCATGTCCCCAACTTGACAGTAAGTCCAAATTAAGGTGGGTTGGGTGTTGGGTTGGGTTATGAGGATACTTGTGGGTTATAAAAAAATGAGAGGAGGATTGATTTGGAAACTTTGACTAGCCACTAGGGTTTATAGATAGTTTAGTTGTACCCTATTGAATCCCCATTTTAGGGCCTAAGTTGATGTTTGCATCTGTAGACACCCTAAAATGGACAGGCTTATGACTGTACATTAAAAACACTAATTTTCATCTATTAATTAATGGTTTTTTTAAATCATTAATTAATCATCTATTTTATTCTAAATTCATTTTCCAAATCATCAAATCCAATTCTCAAAATTAACTAAATAATTAATCTTATTTAATTAAATAGCTTTAATTGATTAATTATCATTAAATTAATTAATTAAACTCAATTTCCTATAGTTTAAATTCAAATATTTAAACTTACTAATTAAATTCTTCCAATTA
>MU224538.1:5382418-5400531 GCA_018584345.1 Thuja plicata | reverse complement strand
TAGCTCTTCAGTTAACCAAACCCTATCTCCTCTTTACCAAATGAAGAGGTGGAGTTTACTGAGGACCTCTCCTATTCCTTTTGATCTCAACCGTTCATCTCCCCATCTCTGGGATTGATCTCAACCGTTCATTTCATCACCAATTCCTATATAATAAACCCTTCATAACCATTTGAAGGATCCAGGATTTCAAGCTCTTGTGTGCCATTACTTCGTCAGTTTGGTTCTAGCATTCAAGCCATCTTGCGATCACACACACACATTTCAATTGTCAAATTCTCGACGCTTCTCAAGTCATAGATGTTGCCCCGCCAATACTGAGCATCAAGAACAGCGTTTCGAAAGGAGTAGAGAGAAACAATAGAAGCTTCAAGCATTGTAGGGTTTGCATTTATTTGTCTTCCTTTCTCTTGCTTGTACATTTTATTGCTCACGTTTCTGTTATTCGTTTAGTAGTCATTGTATACTTGATTTGCATTCAATTGTGAACCTTTGCTACTAACCTCCGCCTTTGGAAAGCTGTGGGAAACCAGAGAGAGAGGCATACAACATCCAATGAAAACCTTAAAAACTCTACCCAAGGATTAAATTTAAAATAAAATCAACAGTTTAAAAAGAATAATGGAAAGACCAAAAATAAATTTAATAAGAAATACCTCTAGTGCATCTACAATATTGAGTTGACTTGTAGCTAGCTGAAGGTATTGCTTTATTTTTGAATTGTTTGATCTTGAGTTTGCGTAAGTGCAAAAATTGAGCTAATATATTCCACCGGTAGTCAGGGAATTAAAATCTTTCTTAATATTTTCTTGGAATTATGTCCACCAATTAATTTCTTATTCTCTTTTTGCAATCATTTTTTATGATTTTGTCACTAGTCTTGGGCCAAGGCCAACATATATTCCTCAACCATTTGGATATTTTGATGGTTGGTTAGATTGGAAAAATATTTAAAATATTCCTTAAGGCCACAACCAATAGTCTAGCTTCATGTTGTCAAAGCTTTCATAAAATTTTGTAATGGAAACCTTTGTTTCAATTTGGAAACCATTGGTTTAACCAACATGCATATTGGCTAGAGTGCATCACCAACATTCAAAATGCCACAACCAAACCTTGCATAATACAATCATGGCTCACTATGATAAGTTTTTCCTGATATTACTCATGTTCATTGGTTCTTGAAAAGTATCTTCTCCTTCTATATCCCAATTAGGAGCCATGGAAATGTGATTAGATAATTTTTCTTTGTTGAGAGATTTGAAGCAAAAGTACTTTCTAGAGGGTGTAACTTTTTAATCCAAAAATTTTATTTTATTTTCTTAAATTTTAAATTGAAGATCTCAATGAGACAAACACATCAAACTATCGATGGTTTTTATAATCATTAAAAATCCCTCATGAGACCTAAAAATAAGCTCACACTTGAAAAAAGAGAATAAAGATCTAGAAAGGGTGAAAATATTTAAGGAGGTGTAGGCTTCAAATGAAGATCTAGAGAGGACGATAAAGGAAACACTCAAAGATGATAGATATACAAAAACCAAGGATGAGGAATCTAGTAAAGGTTGACTAAAATATTTTAGAAGACTAGATCCAAGGCCACAACCACACAACTCTGCTATAGTTTGTAAAATTTTGTGTAATGATAGAATGTAAAATTAATGGAGCTTTAATATCATATAAAAATTTAATTTAACATGCATATCACAGTTGATCTAGCTAGAGAAAAAAGAACAAACTTGCAGATAAAAGAAGAAGAATTTAGAACAAGAATAAGAATAATAAATTCTTTCATTCATGAATTTAGAAATGAATACAATTACAATATATAAAATTCCTCAAAGCAAAAGCAGAGGAAAAATAGGAATAAAACTAAAAAATAGAGATATTCCCTAGTTAGATTAAAAACTAAGCAACTGTATTTTTATCTAAGCTAGCATTAATTATCCATAAAGCATGAAAAAAATCCATAAAGCTAGGAAAAAAATAAGTTACACCAATGTCCCCCCTTAAGTCTAACTAAGGAGAAAAAAGCCTAAGGAAAGGAAAGAGGAAAGAGGGAAAACCTAGTGGGACCAAAACAATCCCTTAATAAATACACTTTAGAAGTGAGCCTTGTTATAATGATTTAGAATAACTGAGAGGGGGGGTGAATCAGTTATCCAAGGTCCAGATGTACCAATTGAACTTACAAACACTTCAACCAACTCAGATCCACTTAGTAATCCACTCGGTCTCTATGGAATATGATTAACAATATAAACTTGCAGTATACTATCCTAATGTAATCAACTTGCAAATTATAAAACTCTTAACAATACAACACATCAAATAATATTCACACAAGTATGACACCAGGATTTAACGTGGAAACCCTATATGGGAAAAAACACCAATAACATGCTTCCAATTTTTCACTCTTTTGAAGTGAGCTCTGTGAAAAGCCAACCCAGTTAAAGGCTACAATACACACTGTTAAATGTGACTTGGTTAAAGGATTTAATCACTCTGTTAGAAGTGAGCCTTGTTAGAGGGCTTAGACCATTCCATTATAATGTCACCTTGATTAAAGGATTTAACAATATGATTTTTAGGTCAACCTTGTTTAAAAGGATTTTGCAACTGATACAATGGTTATAAAGTAACAAAAAATTATGATCTGAAACATACAACTCACTTTGCAAATACAGATTCAATTATAGCTCAAATGCTAATTCACTGACTAGCCTTCATTGTCATCTCTATCACTCATATCTTATTGGAAATCCTTCAAGAAATCACCACTATGCAGTCATGTACTGCTCTCTTCAACCTTCTCTTCCTTTTGCTTAGATTTTTCCAATCAACTAAATTAACCACATATCACACACTTTTAATAACCTGCAATCAGGTAGACTGAATAAGTCTTTTGTACTCTTCACTGAGTATATTACTCCTAACATGGTAAGCTATCTGAGGTAGCTAAATTAACCGAGAAACCTTTTTAAAATAGTAGTGAAGGATTGTGGGTGTCATCTCCACCGCAATATTTTTCCTCTAACAAAGGATTTATGTGTAACTAAAATCTATGTGTTATGTGTTGCATATTTTGTGGTTTGGAATATTTACTTTATGTTCATTATATGCACTATATTCAACTCGGTAATAGATCAAAATGAATGGTTAAAATTTTTAAGGGTAGTGATTCACCCCTTCCCTCTTAGTACACAACTTTCCTAAGTTATTCCAACTATACTAACAATTGTCATCACCAATGTCATGTTGAATGTCATGAAATAGTTTGTAAATGAGTAATTTAGAGAAGCAAAATTCTACCCACTTGTCTGAGTTACGTTTAGGAATTGATATAAATATTGGGAACACTCTCACAATAGCTACTTTTTCCCTTGCTTTCCAATTTTTCACTGGTTTTCTATGAGGGTTATATATCCAAGATTTTGTTGCATCAATCAAAGAAATTGCTTCCATGGACAAAGATCTTAACTTGTAGGCATCAATGAAAGAAAGTGTTTGTTCTTAATTATATCTTCATCATTTTTTAGTACATGTTTAAATATTTTAGTTGACACATTTAAATTAATGAATCTTCTGCCACTTTAAACCAACAAAAGGTCAAGTATCATGTGACTTGTCTCTTGTGCACCAATATCTCTTTCTACAATTATTTCAGTCAATAGATTTTGTATGCTTTGGAAGCCATATCATCTGGATTCTCAACATTTGAAAGCCTCAAAAGCATTTTTTGTTACATTTCAGATATTTTTTCTATCTTTGTTGCATACTTTGAAATGTACTTAATGACCGCATGTTTTGAAAGAATGGGCTGCCAATCTATGTTTTCTCTCCAGAGTTGTAATAACATTGATTATGGGCGTTGACCTTACTATTTCTAAGTCTTCATATAGTCAAGAACCTTCTAAATTGATTGGCCAAGGAGCATTATACCTATAGGTATCAAAAGAAAGGTAGAGTTAGTTACTATAAATGAACACATGCACAATATTTTTATGCATAAGTAACAATATAAATAGATTAATATTATTTTATTTTAAAAATATAAAAATATCAAAGTCATAATATTAAGCACGGTCACAATGAAAATGGGTTCAAATAGTGTTACGATCAAGAAGCAAAGAGATATCAGGGTGTGTGCAGGATCATGATATGCCAAACTATCACCTTAAGTGGCAATGAAATTTTAGAAAAATAGGGTTAGGCAACTTGACGTATAAATTGGAACAAGTTATCAACCTTATATAAAAAAGACATACAAAGAGAATCTGTAGGAAATTGAATGTAGTTTCTAAGCTACTATTTATTTTTTGAAAAAAAAAATATTTGGTGACCATTGAAATTTCAATGTAGTAGTACGTAAATTTGAGGAAAAAGATAAGAAGTAGGTGTATGTCTAACCACCCTAACCACAATCAAATGATAATATTTTTTTATAATTTTCTAGATATAAGTAGAAGACTCATGTCCATATGTGACACATATTTTTGTGTAATCTTTTTCCGAATAAATAATTAATTGCACAATTTTTTACTACAACTTTTTAAGGATAAAAAAATCTCATGTATAACCACCTTAACTTGGTCAAAAATTAATAAATTTTAATTTATTTTCTCATAGTATGCGAAGAATAGAATGTGATGCGTGTTTTGGATTTGAAAAATATTATACCATTTGAAAGTTATAGAATTTTTTCAATCAACCTATGAATCAGGACTTTAG
The DNA here is from genome assembly GCA_018584345.1 of Thuja plicata. NCBI lineage: Eukaryota > Viridiplantae > Streptophyta > Pinopsida > Cupressales > Cupressaceae > Thuja > Thuja plicata. The sequence goes on along the minus strand of MU224538.1, from coordinate 5,395,794 downwards.
AAATAATCCAATTAGAAAATAAATAATAATTGTTTATTAAACTCAAAAATTGACAGAATTTATATTGGTGGAAAGTTGAGAATATTCTTAAGACATCCTTTTTGTTTCATCAATTTCAGATAGAAAAAAGGTAACAACTATAAGGTCAAAGACTAGAAACGTAGGGATATTTTCAAAACCCATTTTTGGGGTTGACTTTCCACGTTTGGCATTCCCAAGTCAAAATCCAAAGAAATCTCAAGACAAATCTTTGGGTTGGTGATTTGTGTCATAAATATCTGATATCAAATACATCTAATATTGGATACATATCCAATATTGGATATATATCTAATATCAATATTAATCAACAATTTTTTGATAAAAATTATGGAGTCAAAGTGTCTGTAATAAGCTTAGTGTGATGGGTAAAGTGAAGCGGATGATGGAAACTTTATTTTGAACATGGGTGAACAATGCCTTGTCAAGAAGGGGTGATAGGGATAGGAGGGTCAATGAGGGGTGAAACTTAGGATGGGTGACAAGGATGGTAGGATTCCCACATAGAGATGGGATCAGGTGAAGGAATCTGCATCAAATGGGAGGAGCGAACATGAATGAAAGGTGAACTTGATAGATGGTGGATCCAAATTTTGTGTGCATCTAGTGACTGAGGCAGGTTTTCACCATGGTACTAGTCCAAGGCACTTGATTACTATTGACCATTTTGGCCCCCCATCAGATTCTCAAATTATACTACCATAAAGGGATTCCAATTGAACCAATATGCAGAGTTAATCGGGTAAAAATCTTTAGGTCAGGCATAATAGTGTAACTTGTCTCAAGTTATACTAATGTGATCTTGTAGTGATAAAACAGGGGAAAAAGGGAGATTTTGGTGAGACTGGTTGAAGCCTTCCCCAAAATCCTAATAGAATGTTTCATCAGGTTGCAGGTGATTTTTTTGATGTAGTAGGTCAAGTGTCTTGCCAATGGATTTCGTTAGCATATTTTTCACTATCAGGAATCACAAATTCCTATGATATGATAGTGTTTGTTATATCGATGAAGTTCATCATTGCAACTCTCACCGATGGGTTTCATCGATAGTTCAACATGGATCATTTATCGATGGAGTAGAGCAAAGGTCTGGTTGATGATGTTTATCGACAAATGTATTGCTATCGAAAGTGACAATTTTGGGAGGCCCGATAACACATGTTACCCTAATGTTTTTCATTGGGGTAAGTCTTTTTGAAGAGGTCTCTGGGCACTATAGATAATAAGATTGGCATAGCTATATTTAAGTCTTGCTGATGATGTTTATTAGTGTAGGTTATACCATCAGAACTGATCAAATCATGATTTTTGACAGTATATGTTATGTCGATGGATGTCATTGGGGTGGTTTCCTACAGGTTTTCACAATATATTTTTTATTCCAAAGGAATGCAGGGGCCATTTGTGTAAATATTTCTGATAAGAAGCCCGAGTAGTAGCGATATACAATTATTTTGACAGTACATATTTGGGTCTTTCCAAAACGGTTTTGCAGCGGACATCGGCAGAACAACAGATCGGTTTCACTGATGGTCGTTATCAGCATAGCCCATGTTTTCAGAAGTGAGGAAATTGTGTAGGCCGATAGTGTATTACTCACCAATGGGTTTCATTAATGAGAATCTCCCTGATGTGTTTCCTTGTAGTGGTGGATGGTAGGTCTTGTCGAAATCATAGATGGAGTTTATAGGCACAGGTGACATCGGTTCATGCTATGTCAATGAGTGTCATCAGTGAAGGTTACACCAACATGATTGGCTGTGGGGTGGAGATAGGATTGTGTAGAAATGTCATCGGTGTATTTTACACCAATGGTCTTCTCATTGGTATAACTTATATTGTTAGAAGGGTTAAAAAATCCAGCGGTTTGATAGTGTATGTTATAATGATGGTTTCCATCGGGGAAGCTTTCTCATAGTCTCACCGATATCTTCGGGGGCAGTAATAAATGAAAAATATTCATCTTAGGAACTTTAGTGGGGCTTCACCAATATTCATTGGTTTTTTTAGCAGGGTTGATACACTCAGTGGGAGAATTCTACTTTTTGGGTAGCTTTCTCCGATGGTCAAGATAGTCACTGTTGGTGCCAAAAAATGCAAGGATGTCATCGAAGGAGTTGTGCCAAGAAGATGTATAATAGATGTCAGTCGCAATAAATTTTCATTTGTATTCAACTCTTGTCTACCCTTGTCAATTGGATTTTCAGGCGAGGTCATTACTCCAATTTGATTTTGATTAGATTTTCCCCAGGATTTTTATGCTCCTTTATGATAGAAGGTGGCTTGAGATTGAATTCTAATGACATGCCATCAGGAGGATAGTCATCACGTACTACAAGAAGACTTTTAGGGTTGTTTATTAATAGAATACATCTCTTCTTGTCATAGGGGCATTCAATTTTGACCTCTTCTTGTCACTTCTGGATGCTAAACTTGTAGATCAAATTTCTTCTGATCTCAGTTCTGATCTTTTTATAGCTAAACCCGGTTAGGGTTTGATCTTCATTGTTTCAATTTGAGTTATGATTGATATATAAAGGCAATTCTATACATTTTGGTAAAGGGTTCTTCTATGTTTTCATTTGCAATGGTTATTCTCTGCAACTCAAATTTCCTTATGCCTTTCATTAATGAAATTTCTTTTTTTACCTCTTCTCATCATTTTTGTATTAAGTACATGTTGCTTTCCTTGTACTAAATTTTTCTTTCTTTTTTTCTTAATTTTGTATGTTGTATCTACTTTTCTTATGAATTCTATATATGTAAATATATTTTCCTTGTAGCATCTCATTAGTTATGATCTGCATATGAGTCTTTAGGAAATAAATTAGAGTTGAGATCAGTGTATGTTTTAGGGATTCATTGATGTTAAGAATGGTTATAGGTAGAGAGATCCATGATTCAATCTGGTGTATCACCTTTTCCCTTTATGTATTTCCCTTTCAGTGTATCCTTCTCCCTTTTACCTCAAAAGTAGTAGTTTTAGGTGCATCTGGATTGTAAAGGAAGCTAAACTTCTCCAGACACTCAACCTTTCTTTTCAAGTCCCACAATTGGAGTTTGTTTCCATGTTTTATAAGGTTTCATATGTGTCTAACCACTATCTAGATAAGGGTGCAGGCTTTTGTGTTAACAGTTTTTGGCACACCAGGTGCGACTACATTCAAACTTACAAAGGAAGTCTACTATTTTGTTGGTGTTAAACAAAGGAGTTCAACTTATATGCTAGGGAGATAGTACCAATCTTAGAATTCAAACCTTATTGAGGCTCAAACTCAAAATACTTGGCGACTCCATCTCTATATCTCGATTCAGGACCAAATTGCCACAATTCATGCCCAGGATACAAACAAGGCCATCTTCTAGAGGTAATTTTTAGTTTTTTCAACTCTCATTTTATAATTATAGAAGAATTAAAAATAGACTTTCTCTATCACCAGTTAGGAGTTTAGAAGCAACATCTATACCAACTAGATCTCTTTCTACTTCCGTTGTGATAAGAACACAACCTAGGATCCCATCCATTCACTTGAATATATCATTACTTCATATGGCTACCCCTAGGAATCAAGTTTTTTCTACCTTTAATGGTGTTAGTCCTATTAGTTTATCCCAAAGACATGATATACCATTGGTTTAATTAAAAAGTTTACCAAATTTCACTGGTGACACTTTCATTTCCCCCATAGAGAATATTCAAGAAATTTCAAATATCTCTAATATACATGGTATTACAGAGGATGATATTGTTGTCAAAATTTTGTCCTCATCATTAAAAGTAAAATCCTTGTAGTGGTATAGGGGTTTTCCCAATAACTCCATCCATAATTGGGATGTATTAGGTGAAAGTTCGTGTAAACACTTTGAAGATAAAAGTGATCACCTGTCACTTTAGAACAACTAAGTACAATTAAAAGAGAACCCCATGAGTACATGATAGACTTCAATTGTAGATTTCAAAATACATGGGATAGAATACTTGCTTTAGTAAAGCCTTCTCATGGTAATTATTTCTTGTATTATCTTTGAGCTTTCAATAATGAGACCATGTAGTCTCGCCACTTCTCTGAAAAATAATTCTGCCACATGAATAACATCATTAGTTTTTCTACAAGGAATGAAATGTACAATCTTTGAGAACCTGTCTACCACCACAAAAATGGAGTCATGGCCTCTTTGATTCCTTGGTAAACCAAGAACAAAGTCCATACTAATATCCTCCCATGGCCTTTCTGGTACATGCAATGGTTGATATAACCTTGTATTCTGCTTGGTTCCTTTTTCCATCTAACATATTCTATAACTCTGCACAAAATTCTTAACATCTTGTTTCATTTGTAGCCAATAATAATTCTCACTAACCATAGAAATGGGTTTATCTTGACCTAAGTGTCCAACCAATCCTCCACTATGCTTCTCTTTGATCAGGTTCTCCCTCATGGAACTCTTTGGAATGTATAACTGGCTGCCCTTGAAAAATATATCAACTTGGATTATGAAATCCAACCACTTGGTCATGTCAAGAGTAACATTTTCTATGCAAGATATCAAGGCCTAGATCCTCAGGATACAAACTATTGATTTCCTTGAACCCAACAACTTTGATCTACATCTCTGTCAATAGATTTTGCCTCATACTTAGGGCATCTACAAACATATTAGACTTTCCACTCATGTGCTTCAAAATAAAAGTGCAACTCTGCAAAAATTCAACCCATTTTAAATGCCTTTGACTCAACTTTCCTTGTCTATTCAAATAATATAAAGCTTGGTGATCAATAAACAAAAAAAATTCCCTAGTCAAAAGATAATGTCTCCACTTCCTTAATGCCTAAACTATAGATAAAACTCCTGATCATAAACATAATGTTTTATTTTGGCATCATTCAACTTCACACTAAAATAAGCAATGGGTTTACCTTCCTGACTCAAAACAACTCCAATGGCATTGCCACTAGCATCACAGTCTACTTGAAATAGCTTATTAAAATATGGAAGTACCAAAACAAGCCACTCTGTAAATTTTCTCTTCAACAAATCAAAACTCTTTGTTGCTCCTATTATCCACTTATACTCTTTTCTATCCCCTCTCATAGTTTCAGTTAAGGGTCCATAAATACTACCAAAATTTTTGATAAACTTTTTGTAAAAGCTAGCCAAACCATGAAAATATCTTACCTTAGTAGCACTCCTTGAAGTATACCATTCAAGGATAGCCTTCACTTTCTCTGGGTCTATTTTAAGACCAAATGTTGACCCAACAAAACCCAGGTACACTAACTCCTTCACAAAACTGCACTTCTTCAAGTTAATCAATAACTTTTCTTCTCTTAACTTCTCAAAGATGCTTTGAATATGCATTATAGACCCTTTTAATACCTCATTCATGAGCCGCATGAATATGTTCAGTGTATTGGTTATCCCAAAAGGCATGACTAACCACTCATACAATCCCTCCTTTGTCTTAAAAGTTATCTTTCATTCATCCCCTTCTCTAATCTGGACTTGGTGATATCTACTCTTTAGATATATCTTTGTGAATTAATCAGTTCCACTCAAGTAATCCATAATGTCATCCATCCTTCATAAGGGAAACCTATACGTGATAGAAATCTTATTGATAGCTCAAGAATCTATACACATCCTCCATTCTCCATTTGTATTTGCTACTAGTACTATTGGTACAACACATAGGATCATACTCTCTCAAATTAATCCCTTCTGCAATAACTTTTGCACTTGTCTATTCAATTCTTCACTCTCTATGGGAGTCATTCTATGGGCTGCCTTATTTGATAAACTAGCTCCAGGAATCAAGTCCATTTGATGACTAGTCTTACTTATTGGTGATAATCCATCAGGTACATTATCAAATACAATATCCTAAAACTCATCCAACAGATTTGAAACTTCCATGGGTACATCTTCTACTTCCTCTTTATCAACTTTTGGAACTAAAACAAAACACATATGCTCATTCTTCATGGCTTCAAGAAACTTCCTATGTTTCCTTCAATGGCTTCAACTTGTGTCATAATCCATCCTTTGTCAAATAATAGGTGTTTGTATACCCATCATGTACTGCACGATGATCAAACTTCCATGACATCCTTAACAACATATGACAAACATCCATAGGCATAATATCATATAATAACTCATCATGATAGTTTCCAATTTTGAACTTTACTAGACATTGTTCATTGACCAAATCCTTGTGATCCTTCTACAACCAAGCAATTTGGTAGAGATTCAGATGCTTTCTTGTCTCTAACTTCAATTTATCAACCATTTCCTCTGAAAAATGTTTATCAGCACTACCACTATTAATAATGACATTCCACACTTTACCATTACACTTACACCTTGTATGAAATAAATTCTTCATTTGCATAGGTTCCTTCTCATCATTTATCAAGGCTCTTCTTGTAACAAGAAACTCTCCTCTTTCAACATCTTTAAAATGTGGTGACTTGGCATCTTCATTTACATGTGCAACTCGTACATTGGCATCTGATCTTCTATTTTTTCTCCATTAATGGTGGGGAAACTCATAAGTTCTATGTCCTTCTGTGCAATGGAAACACACCCCACAAAAAGCTCCTCTTCCTGGTCCTTTCCATCTTCCCCTTCCTCTTTGATGTTTATTATTTAGATCATGAGGGTGATAAAAATTATATCCCCTTTGATTCCAATGACTACTAGAGTCACCATTATTCTTCTGATATTCAGTTCAACCTCCATAAGGTTGTCCACTAGGCTTTCCACCAAAACCTCTTCCACTTTGCTTTCTCTCAAACTTCTTGTTCATTTTCTCTTCTACCTTCAAAGAAAATTGATATGCATCTTTAATTCTATAGATTCTTACCATTATCAAATCATCTTGAATACTCGGCCTCAACCTATTTATATAGTGGGTAACCTTCTCCTTGTTAGCTTCAGAATGACTCATTCTAATAAGGACTCGATATAACTCTTTTGTATACTCCTAGACACATTTTTCTACCTGCTTCAACCCTTGTATTTTCTTTAGGGAATCAAGCTCATAGTCAACAAGAATGAACTGTATCCTCAATTTTTCCACAATATGATCCCATCTTGCTATCATCTCCTTCCCCTCTCTATTTCTCTCCAACTGAACTTCCTTCCACTAACTTTTTGCATAATCTTTTAGCTTGGCCTTTGTGTATCCAACCCTCTCAGGATCTTCTAGTTCCTCATACTCAAATTACTCTTCCATATCATTGATCCAATCGATCAACTCTTCTGGATTTTCAAAAAAATGTAGAAACTTCAATCTTTGCGCTCTTTCCAATCTGGGAAATTGCCCTAGAAAACCTAGCTTCATCAGGATCCCTAACAATATCTTACTCTTCTTCAAATAATCCCTCTTCAAATTCATCCTCACTTTCATCTCTTTCCCTAGTATTAGTTCCTCTACACAAATCCTCTTGCAGTGCTTGCACTTTCCTCTAGAGGGCTCTAAAACCCTTTTCTATCACACCCATAACTCTTCCATCATGGTTCCTTTGGGGGTGAATTTTCTATACTTATCTCTCATACCCACAACCATAGTCCTAGTGTAATTTGCGTCATGTTTGGCAATCTATCTACACACTCAGGAACTTTTTCTCTAATACCACATGATGAAGTGTACTCCCCTTATTCAACCAAACACATAGCAACACAACAAGAAAATAAATAGAAAATTGCAAGAACATAACAATGGAAAGAAAATAAACACTTTCTTTATATCATCTTCGATTAAATGACATTACAATAATCAAAAAAGTAATATGCTACGACCACATGGGAATTTTCATTACAATAATTTGCAAGACAAAGCCACAATCTACCCTTCTAGAATTGAACCCTGAAATCCCCCTTTAGCCCTATTTAAGTAGCACAATTTACCACTTTAGAATATTCTAGAAAGTGATTTTTTCCCATTTTGGCACCCAGTGGTTAAATTTCCCACCTTAAGTGATTTTTCTCTCTCTTCATTTTGCATTGAAACTAGAGTCATGATGGCCCAACTTCTAAAAACCATAACTTGTGAACCGTTGAGTCAATTGGCTACTATAGCCCAATTTCAGAATTCCCACGAAGTGTTCTTCAACCTTGGGCTTGGAAAGTGCCAGCCGATCAAAGTTTGGCCCCCTTTTGGAGCCTCTAACCCCTTCAAAACCAAGTTCAAAGTTTTTGTACCAGCCCGCCAAAATAGAAACTTGAACATCTTCAAAACCAAACTTGATCTTGCCATGAAACTTTACCAACATGCTTATATATCCAAAGTGAACCTCCTGGGAAGAAAATACAACAATCTATGCTCAAATAAATAACTTACTAAAGAAAAGTAAACTTTCCAAAATAGTAAACTTGTCCAAAGATAGCCCTTATTGAAAACTAGACAATATTTTTGGGTGATGCAAAATTGCTCTTACACCTTGGATGCTTCTACATTAGACACCTGGGATAATTTGAGAAGTGACCTTGTCACATCTCAATTTTTCAAAGGAAAACCAAGATGGTCAACCTTTCCTTCGATAGCCATGATGAAACTTCAACAAGTCATCCCTACCATTTGACCACGTACTCTTCATATTTCTTGTTTCTTGTGCTTCTACCCACACAACTATCTAGGATATCCTCTATCTCTTGTGTAGTTGAAGTAGGTGATAGAATATTCCACTGTACTTATTCTATTTCATCTTCCATATTACCTTCATGATACTATGTCGAATCTAAAATATTGAACATAGGTGAAATATTGAGTTCACTCGGCAGCTGTACTTCATAAGAATTTCCTAAATCGTGCTTCTTCTAGATTTTTCATGGCCCAAGCTTCTTCATCTTCAACTTATTGTATGTTCCCAATGGAAATCTCTACTTTCTCAAATAAAGCACGACTTCATCTGCAATTTAAAATTCCTTATGTCTCATTTTATGATATGTTTTAGCCTTGTATTGAATATTCATTTTATTAATATGCTTCCTCACCTCTTCATGCAAATTCAAGCATTCTACAAAGTCTTCAACTTCGGCACTACTCTTTTCTCCATTGTCCAACTTCCTTAATTTTGAAACATTTCTAGGACTACTTCCATATGCAATCTGGAATGGTGATTTACCAGTTCTCCTATTGATAGAACTATTGTATGCAAATTCTACCCATGATAAAATCAAATCCTGCCCCTTTGGTTTATCTCCAACTAAGCATCTCAACAAATTTCCCAAACTCCTACTCACCACTTTTATCTATTCATAAGCCTTTGGATGGTGCACTAAGCTAAACTTCAAATATTTCTTTAGTGTTTTCCATAATATCCTCCAAAAATACTCAATAAAATTAGTATCTCGATCTGAAACTATGCTCTTTGATAGAGCATGTAGTCTCACCACTTCTCTAAAAAATAATTCTGCCACATGAATCAAATCATTAGTTTTTCTACAAGGAATGAAATGTGTCATCTTTGAGAACCTATCTACCACCACAAAAATGGAATCATGCCCTCTTTGAGTCCTTGGTAAACCAAGAACAAAGTTCATACTAATGTCCTCCCATGGCCTTTATGGTACAGGTAAGGGCTGATATAACCTAGTATTCTTCTTGGTTCCTTTTTCCATCTGGCATATTCTACAACTCTGCGCAAACTTCTTAACATCTTTTTGCAATTGTGGCCAATAATAATTCTCACTAACCAGAGAAATGGTTTTATCTTGACCAAAGTGTCAATTCAATACTCCACTATGCTTCTCTTTGATTAGGTTCTCCCTCATGGAACTCTTTAGAATATATAACTACTTACCTTTAAATAACATACCATCTTGGATTAAGAAACCAAACCACCTGGTCATGTCAAGACTAACATGTTCTGTGCAATCTCTCCAGGACTTGCCAAAATAAAGATCCTTAGGATACAAAATCTTGAGTTCCTTGAACCCAAGAACTTTTATCTTCATCTCTATCAACAAATTGTGTCTCCTACTCAGGGCATCTGCAACCCTACTAGACTTTCCACTCTTGTTCTTCAAAACAAAAATGTAACTCTGCAAAAGCTCAACCCATTTTAAATGCCTTTGATTCAACTTTCCTTGTCTATTCAAATACTGTAAATCTTGGTGATCAGTAAACAAAATAAATACCTTAGGAAAAAAATTATGTCTCCACTTCCTCAATGCCTGAACTATAACATAAAACTCCTTATCATAAACGTAATATTTCCTTTTGGCATCATTCAAATTCTCACTAAAATAAGCAATGGGTTTACCTTCCTGACTCAAAATAGCTCCAATGGCATTGCCACTAGCATCACAATCTACTTGAGATACCTAATCAAAATCTAGAAGTTCCAAGATAGGTTGCTTGTCAATTGTTCTCTTCAACAAATCAAAACTCTTTGCTTCTCCTGCAATCCACTTAAACTCTTTTCTATCCCCTCTCATAGTTTCAATTAAGGGTCCATAGATACTACTAAAATTTCTAATAAACTGTAAAATCTAGCCAAACCATGAAAATATCTTACCTCAGTAACACTGCTTGGAGTAGGTCATTCAAGGATAGCCTTCACTTTCTCTCGATCCATTTTGAGACCATCTAATAACACAAAAAATACCATGTACACTAACTCCTTCGCAAAATTTCACTTCTTCAATTTAATCAATAACTTTTCTTCCCTTAACTTCTCAAAGGCCCTCTGAATATTCATTATATGCTCTTCCAATGTCTTACTAAATATCAAAACATCATCCAAGTAAGTAATAAAAAAATTACTCAAAAATTATTTTAATACCTCATTCATGAGCCACATGAATGTGCTCGATGCATTGGTTAGCCCAAAAGGCATGACCAACCACTCACATGAGCCCTCCTTTGTCTTGAAGGTTGTCTTCCATTCATCTCCTTCTCTAATCCAGATTTGGTGATATCCACTCTTCAAATCTATCTTTGTGAAGTACTCATATCCACTCAAGCAATCCATAATATTATCCGGCCTTGGAAAGGGAAACCTATACTTGATAGTAATCTTATTGATAGAATGAGAATCTAAAAACATCCTTCATTCTCCATTTTTATTTGGTGCTAGTATTGTCGTTACAACACATGGGCTCAAATTCTCTCGAATCAACCCTTTCTGCAACAACTCTTGCACTTTTCTATTCAATTCTTCACTCTCTATGGGATTCATTCAATGGGTTGCCTTCTTTGGAAAATTGGCTCCAAGAATCAAGTCCATTTGATGATTGATCTTTGTTATTAGTGACAATCCATTAAGTACATTATCATATACAACATCTTAAAACTCATCCAAAAAATTTGTAACTTCCATGGGTACATCTTCTACTTCCTCTTTATCAACTTTTGGAACTAAACCAAAACACATATGCTCATGCTTCATGCCTTCTAGAAACTTCCTTCCATCAAAAACATATTCTTGCATTACTATATACCATTTCCTATGTTTCCTTCAATGGATTCATCTTGTGTCAAGCTCCATCCTTTGTCAAAGAATAGGTGTTTGCATACCCATCATGTACTGCACAATGATAAAATTATCATGATATTCTTAACAATAGATGACAAACATCCATAGGCATAATATCACATAATACCTCATCGTGACAGTTTCCAATTTTGAACTTTACTAGACATTGTTCATTGACCAAATCCTTGTGATCCTTCTGCAACCAAGAAATCCGATAGAGTTTCAGATGCTTTCTTTTCTCTAACTTATAATTATCAGCCATTTCCTCTAAAACAAGGTTATTAATGCTACCACCATCAATAATAAATTGCATACTTTACCATTACACTTACACATTATGCAAAAAAAAAATCTTCCTTTTCTCAGGTTCCTTCTCATCATTTATCAAGGCTCTTTTGTAACAACGTCCTCTCCTCTTTTAGAATCTTTAGAATGCGACGAATTGGCATCTTCATCTACATGTGCAACTCATGCATTATCTCCTAGTCTTATATTTGTTCTCCCTTGATTTTGGGGACTCTCATAAGCTTTATGTCCTTCTCCACAATGGAAACAAATCCCACAAAAACCTCCTCTTTTGGTCCTTTCCCTCTTCCTCTTCCTCTTTGATCTGTATTTTTTTAATTACGAGGGTGTTAGAAATTATTTCTCCTCTTATTCTTATTTCTGATGACATGTAACTAATTGAATGTTTGAAGATGTTAAGTTGATCATCGAAATGCAGAAAGATAATGCAAGACATTAAATCAGTTAATGGATTATATTATCATTGATGTCAACTTGATATAATATGATCAGTTATAATCAAATTGTCAAAGACTTCAGAGAATCAGAGAGATAAATATTATGCTTTCATTAATGCATAAAAGAAAAGAATTCACTAAGTGACTACAAACACCGACGGCTAGTGGAACCCGACAGACAAAGATCACCAAAAGTTAAGTCACAGTGATGCCCGAACAAAGAAACCGATGAGCATTACTGAAGAGAAAAATCACAAGCATTACTGATGGCCAGAATTATAGTGTTAACCGACGAGAAGAACTTTGCAGTGAAGCCCAAAGGATAGATAACCCTGACAGACAGACAACCCTGATGGAGAAGCCCAAGGAGAAATGAAGTGTTGACCGAAGCTATCAAAGAGTTTAAACACCAAAGTTAACTAGAGTTTATAAATGACAAAATATCTAGCTGGCAGAGCTTAAAAAATAGACTTAACTGGTTGTTATAATTTTTTTCATCGACAAGATAAGTAAAGGATTTAAAGATATTTTATCCAGATGGAAAGAAGATTTCTACGAGATAAAACAAGACTTATGCTTTAAATCAAGATTGGCTAAGATAGCAGATCATGCCAAGAACAAGAAAATCAAGAACCTAGAAACGGTGATATCATGTCTATAAAGAGACAACTTAATTCATTATGAATTAAGGGGAGTGAATGAAAAAGAGGATGCTGGAGAGAAACTGATGAAGAACAACTTCATATAGTCTTGATCAATCAAGCTGAGGAAAGAGATAAAGATTTATGTGGACACCGAGCAACAGAGCATAGCATCATCAAGCAGAAACAAAAGTGGAGCAAAGGTATTGAAAAGATATATTGATCAGAATGGTTTAATGAGCTTACAATAGATTTGAAAATCTACAAGTATAAGTTTTATATGTGAACAGATCATATTGTTTCAGTTTAATCATTGATTCAGAAAGTCTCTTAACCAAGCGGGATTTAAAGATCCTTTCTATATTGAGATACATCCCAAGGAGTATCAAAAATTTTGATCATGAAGATAGCATGAGATGCTAGATACCATTTGAAAAACTAGGGTTTGGTCATAGAAGGTAGCATAG